>JAGDQP010008161.1:0-64142 GCA_022664845.1 Lepisma saccharinum
GGCCGGGATAGGAGGAGAAAAGATTCGGGAACGTATCGGCCAGGGCCAATGTTGAAGGTGCCATCCCGGCATTTGCCTGGTGTGACTGAAGGGAAACTTTAGTCAGGAGCCGCTGGGATCGAACCCACTCATTTATTTTTCTGGCAGTCAAAAAGACCAAATGATTTGTTTGATATTCAGGGCCATAGACTATATACTTGGAACCTGGTTGAATGCTTGTAGGATACGAATAGACAAAACTTTCTTTCAGAGGTGTTCCTGGAGGATATTACCCCTACCGATTGAATCAACCCAATTTTAGAACAGCAAATATCGAAACAACAAGGGTTCATTCATTGTCACCCACAAAGCAACATTTTTTGTCTGGGTCTGGGTCTTCGCCGCTTACGTGAAGGTATTTTGTCTTGTTTATCCCACGCCGTCCGATATGCTGCCCTTTTATTTTCTCATTCTAGTACTCTACGAGAGTTATTTCTAGTATCATCGCTGGGCGAATGTTAGAGAAACTAACTGATTCAGATAATATACAAGAATGACTTTTAAAACTGGTTGTTCAAATATATTATTATTACTTCAATGAGGATACAACGGATGAATATATAATGATTTATAGAAAGATAAACTTTCATGCAACTCGTCGCACAAATTTAATACTTGCAACCAAGGTAGGATCACAAAAGTCTAGGAAACTCATCAGTCCATGACTATTCCAGTGGCTCCACACAACACGAGGCCCATGTTCATAATACTGAGTCATCAGTCATGTAACAAACTGCTTACTGTGGTTGCTGTTGCTGATGGTCATTTCTTGAACATGTTTGAACTTACTGAGCAAAATTGTCATAGTTTTCTGAAGTATTATATTTGTAATGAGAAATGGATGTACTGAGTATATGCTATTTTGTGTAAGTTAGCAATGGTAAAGATGATACATAACACTGAAAAGGCTATTCATAACCACCAGGAGATCTTAGTGTGCCGAGTACATAAACAGAAATTTTAATAATTAATTGTGAAGGTTAGGGGCTCGGACGCACAAGCGGTAAAAACTATATTAAGGTTCAAGCACTTCTCCAATACTAGTAAAAAAAAAATAAATTTAAAACTTTGTTGTTGAGAAAATGGTGTCTAAATATGGTGACAATGAACGTTCAGCTTTTCATGATGCTGTAACCTGAGACATAATGATCAGAAACGAAAATCCTTTACAGTTTTAACAGACCTTATAGAGGTGCTTATGATGGTGGAAGCAAATTGTTCATATGACCCATGGGTTAAAAAAAAAAAAAACTGTTAGGAAAAAAAAAATCACTAAAGTTGGCAACATTCAAAGTTGATTACGCGCTTCCTTTTGGAGCATAAGGGGAAGTTTTATCCTCCTCTGAAGCACACTACTTTGTTTTCTTCCTACCATTCAGCTTATGCTACTAATTACATGATTCTCCATAATAAACTTTTAAATGACAATTTTTGCTTTTTCGAACTACTCGTGCTGAGGCCGGCCATTTTGAAACGCTTAATTCGAAGGAAATTTTTGGGGGGTAAAAAAAAAATGTATGTAGTTTCCAGTTTTAAAACTTTAACAAAATCTGAGACAGTCAATATGGACCACCCTGGACGATTTGAAATAGAATCAGTCATGTTCAGTTTTCCTGCCACTTTACACACAGAAGGAAGAACAGCACACCCTTTCACAAGTAACAACTACTACGCAAGAGACCCGACCCAACGGGGACCTTCAACGTCTTGAACTGCTTCGGCCACAAATGATGCATGCTGGCAAATGCTGGAAAACTCTTGATTCATCTTTGTATTATACTTAATTATAAAGTATAAAAATGGAAGACACTTTTATTATATCTTTAAGGCGAAAGATGCGATGAAATATTTATTTTCATAAAATTAAAGAAAAATTGACAGCCACAGTGATCGGGATTCAAGCCTGGATCTCCCAGTTGCCGGTTGGGTATGCTGTCCGTTACACCACTACGGCACGATACAATTCTCTGTATATTCAGATTAATCAATTCGCCTCGACATTCTCCCAGTTCTTGGTTGCTGGTTACGAATTTGAATTTTATTTATGGCATTTAAGGTTCTGCCCGGGATAGGGTGAGGGAAACGATTCGGGAAGGTATCATTTGAACCAGAATCAACCAGAATATGTTGAAGGTGCCATCCCGGAATTTGTCTGATGTGACAGAAAAAAACATGGAAAACCTCAGTAAGAATGGTCAGCTGTTGAGATCGAACCCACGACCTCCCGAATGCTACGCCAACACACTACTACTGAGCTACGGCGACTCGGTTTGTTCGTTAAGAGTCCCAGACACTCCTCCAGAGGTGAATATTTTAGGTGAGGAATCTGCAATCGTGCAAAATGAGGAAGAACAGATGTAACCTTTTTCACAAGTATCCTTGTGTGTGGCAAATGTTGAAATATAGAGAAAAAAAATGTTAATTTCCACATTTCCCATACAAAAGGTTAATTGTGAAAAACATTACCACCTATGTTTATGTTAATTTAATGCATGTTTGTTTACGCTTTGAGTTTTTCGTGAATATGTTTGGGAGTTACGGATCAAATAGAACACTTGTGATTTGTACAGAAACTCTTCTAAACGAGGTACTGACTATGAAGAACAGTTTAAACACGTGAGTACAGTAACAGTGTACACATGATCACAGAAAAGAACGCCTAAATGTTTGCTGTTAAGAAGTAAAGAAGAAAGTGAAATAAAGATTAAGAAAACAAGGAAAAGCTTGTTTTCTTAAGCTTTCACTTCCTTCTATAGTTCTTACAACAAACATCTAGGTGCTTTTATATCTGTGATCATGAGAGCAGAATTAGGTCTGGAAACGTTGGAAGTGAGAGGAAATCTCATTATTTGAAGACTACTTATCATCGCCAGTACGTACCAATTAGTACACGTAACAAATTTAAACCTGGCGAAAGTAAAAAGTAAGAAGAAATTATGAAAATTAATTTTCAGACTGGTCTATAAAACTAGTTTAGATTCGTATCCAAATGTTAATAATAGAAAAACATATAATAATGGATATAACTAGTTTACAGTGACGAATATCAAGATGCAGTCGTCAAGGAATTCCGGACGACGTCGCATGCGGTGATGAACACCATATTGTGTTTAGTGTGGAAGGGGCCTAAGCAGGAACAAGTTTTTATTTCTTTTCAGTTGTTCCTGGTTACAACGAGAGTCACCTGTTTTGTGTTGTCCTGTGATGTCTGTGATGTAGTATGTGTTAAAATGTTGTATGTTTTTAGAAATAAAGTAATTACATTCCTTTTTTGCAAATTCCCTCCCAGTCACGTTCCAACATGAAGGAACAAAGGCCAGGATTACATTCTGGACGCCTGGCCAAAGTTAGTCCCGTACCACCTCAAGTCAAAGTGCGAGAGGAACACAAGAGATTCTCGGAATGCCGGAACACCGGTAATACGACAATCTTTAGGGACAGCCTGTCCCAAACTAAGGAGGGCGAACAGTTGCCCGTGACGTGCGACCCTGAAAGTGCGCAACTTAGTTTGTTGCTAAGAAGGTAAAGAGCCAGGGGAAAAAACCCAATTTAAAAAAAAAGTTACAAGCGCTCAGATAGTAGGGAATTTTTGCGATATCAAAAAGGATTTAAAAATAAAAAAACTTTACACGAATTTTCTCCTAGCTGTTTCTTAAAATGCAAATAGTCAATGCAGAATCATCTTTAAAAAGCTACTTACGTACCAAAACTATTTTAAAAACACTACAACAAAATACTTACCTTTCCTCTTCTCTACGTCGCCAAAATTCCTCTCTCATTTGCTGACGTCGTAACTTCTCCTCTTGCAATTTTCGTTGCCTCAGAGAAGGTTTTACGTCTACAATTAAGTCAGGATTAACTTTTTTCTTGTACTGAAGACGATGTCTGCGTCCTTTCATGTGCATTTCTTTAGCATTTGGATCATTGAATCTGCACTCGCATAGCTTACAATTGAAACTTATGACTTTTCCTGTAAGAGATGAAGCTAATTACTATTGATCCTACTAATAACAATGTAAAATAAATACCATCGTTAATCATCTTTTCTAGCTCTCAACTAACGATCTTTTAGTATATGTGACTGATAAGCTTTCAGTTCATGAAAAAATATCTCAGGTTACGCAGATTTAAGAAAAACAACCAATTTCAAAGAAGAGAGAGCATGGTACTAAAAATAGCAGACAACTGAGTTGGTACTTTCTACTTATGAGCTCATGTTTGTACTTTACTTTCAGTTTGAGTGTCAGTGAAAAATTTATCGCGTCACAACTTGAATTGTGGTGGAGCTTATTTTCCAACTTCTGTTATTCGTAGGACACTTTCATTAGCTCCACTTTAATATTAACTCAAATATTAACATTAAATATACAATTTAATGTTCATAAGCATCGTTATTAAAATGCATCCTTTCATCTTGTACAATAAACAGGAATTGCACACACTAACCTTATTAAATATAATAAATATGTAATCTATATTGATAATCAAGACAACAAAAAGGAATGAAGTCAAAACAGAAGAATATTTTCATTTTTAACTTCTTTTACGAACCGGTACATCAAGTAGCTTTAGGCATTCGCTGCATCCTTCTCGGTTGCAGCGAGGGTTGGTGTTGGTTCAGAACACAAAATGATGTCTTCAAGCGCCAATTTCGGAACCAATAAATATACACGAGTCTAAAATAGAAAATTACTTTGAACGGTTCGATCATTATTGCAAGGCTCATGGCTTAAAAGATTACAAAAAAGTTAGTATGCTGCTGTCGATCAATGGGGCTGAAGCATATGATCTGTTAAAAGAAGCATGTCTTCCAACTTCACTAACAGAATTGTCTTACGATGATAGAAATAAATTAACTTCACACAAAACTTCCCGACATAGTTGAAACGTATCGATTTCCTTTGATCCAACAAAATCAATATGAAAGAATCCAGGAATTTTTACATAATTTAATAAAGCAAGTAATAAAATGTGATTACGCTGATTATACCAATATCATGTCATTTATTAAAGGAGGTTGAGCTAAGATTTTAAATACTGCTCAGGAACTTCCTAAATCTGTTCCAACTCACCACGCAACCTGATTATTTAGATCCTTTATCAGTAACGTAAAGTATTACACTGGCGAAGCCGCACGGAAAACACAAGAATACTTTCCTTCCTAATATTAGTTCTTTTCATTTTTACGAACTGGTACACAAAGTAGCTTTTGCCACTCGTTGTAATATCTTCTAAACTCATTTGTCTCCTTTCTACGTCGGAAAAACTTAAACACACTTTAACAATCCGATTTAACGAACCATGCTACTCATCCAAATCACTATTTCCACATCACGGTTGCAACTTTGACGAAAGCTTCCGAGTCAGCATCCAGAAAATCCTGAACCCTAACTCACCCGCCAGTTAGAGATGGGATCAGACGTAAATCTCTATCCTCTCCGCCAACCATGAACCAGGCCATAACTGCATGTAATCCCCTACAGCGCAGTTTCTACCTTTTCTTCGGCGGTTGCTTTCTCCATTTACACTTTCAAATCATTCCTCCTTCATCTTTATTATTATTTTACCCTCTTTCTGATTCTCTATCCTCTTACTCCTTTACAAAGTCTCTCACCTATTGCTAGTAATCTCCGCACATTCTTCTCCATTCGGTGTTTTCTTGGACCAATCTAGTAATTTTCCCACCTCCATAACTTGCTCACACTGTTACCCAATATTAGCTAGCAACATGTAGATTCCTTGACACCAGTGATCTCTGTTCATTTTCTCTACCATGTGAAAACGTCTTCGCGTAATGTTGCCGCCATTCTACTGTGTTTGTGAATTTCGTGTACACCTGTCGTTACATTATGTAACTTAAGTATCTTTTTCTACCTTGTTTACCATCTTTATCGACTGATTCAATTTCAATTCGTACACGGTGGTCAACACGACTGTCTCAGATTTCGTTAACATTTTAAAACTGGAAACTACATACATTATTATTAGACTCATTTTTTTTTTTTTACATAAAAAAAAAAATTCCTTCGATTTATAGCCCATGGCCGGCCTTACCACGAGTAGTTCGAAAAAGCAAAAGCTATATCAAATTTAAAAGTTTATTATGGAGAAACTAATGTACTTACAAGCAAGGTTTCCCCAAGTTTCACTCCCAGATTTGCTTGAAACTCCTGCAGTCGATAAAAAAAACGAAAAGTAAGGCATAGGTATTTTTTATATCGTGGTGATTGAAGGGGGCAAACGGCCCCCTAAACTGCTAACATAGGGCAATGCGACACCATTTAGCAAGGCCATAACTACCAACGCCCACTGCTGATTTGCTTCAAACTCCTGCACTAGATAAAGGAATAAAGATACACACTTTTTGTATCGGCCAATGCGGGAGATGAAGGGGACAAGCAGTATATATTATGTATTTATGATCTTCTGTCTTCTGAATTGACCACCCACACAAACACATCCCTTAGACGAGGCCACTTTGGTGAATGGTGATTCTGCACGCACTATAAATCCATCAAGTTCGTGCTTTCTGCTTAAATCAATGTCAGGTAGATCTTTGAAGTGCAGTGAAAATGGCATGAACACTTTACTCATATGCTCTCGCAGGTTGTCATGACTGGTTAGCGACTGTAATTATAGTGTGTTTACGAAAACTGCAGTGAAAACACCTAGTGTTCGAACTTTCGGTGGTGTTTTCCCACATTAGTCAATATGTATCACTTACTATCCATTGCATGAGATCCCGAGTATGCGTTTGTAGTTATGGCCATCCTAAAACATCTATCCCTACGTTCCAACTTTAGGGGAGTGTTTACCCCCTTCATCCCGCGCGTTGGCCGATATAAAAAATACTTACGTCTTAAATCCCATTCCTTTATCCACTGCAGGGGTTTCAAGCAAATCCGCAGTGTGCGTTGGTAGTTATAGCCTTGCTAAAATTTTCTTATGGCCTTATGCCATTGCCCCATGTTCGCACTTTAGGGGGTTGTTTGCCCCCTTCTGCCCCCACGTTGGCCGATGTGAAAAAATACATGTCTTTTTAAAACTGAATTATATCAAGTGTCTTATTCTGAAATCTCGGTTAATCAGTGTACTATGCAATGAAATGGGTAGTGACCATCAGCACTTCTTGCTACATTCCGAAAATTCGACGCTTATATCGCGGAGACCAGTCCTTTTGAGATCCGCGGGCCCTGAATGCAAGCTAAGGTAAAAGTGTTACCATATTTACGGTTCAAGACACGATATAAACACTGAATAAGAAATTAAGACTGCAAAGAATACGATTCTTTCTTTTCCCTTAGCAATTTCTTGTCAACAACTGATGAAAACATTTCAAGCCGTAGTCTTAAAATTCACAGGGTTACTAGGGACTTTCTATTTTCATTTTTCCTCACTTTTTCAGGTCTGTAATGCACATTTTCTAGGTTGAATTTCTTTGAGTTCCTAGTGTATATTTTAGCTTCCAACAAGTAACACTATTTCAAGTGGACACTCAGATCTAGAAGAGATATACATATTTAAAAGCAGCATAAAAAACTTAGTTTGTATGTAAAATACTACATGCCATAGGGCAGTGGTTGGTAAGAAATTGTTGACACAATAGTCAGATTCTTCTCTGTGGAGTGTGATATAAAAGTGTTGAAATAGCATTATACTTTAAAACTGCTGAAACAAACGGAAAGCAAATACATAGTAATGGGTACTGGGGTGGAAAGCGCTTCCTTTTCGAGGGTATACTCTTCACGGTCGAGATCCCGAAGTCCGCCATACTGAATCTCGATTGATTTTCTTAAATGGAAAGGGGGTCGTGTAATATTTCATTCTGGGAAAGAAATTTACGAGAAATATGTTTCTGGAGTCAGTTTTGTCGTAAATGTAATATTGAGAGAAAATACTATGTTACGTTACCATGGGGTAACAATACAATAGCATAGAAACACTCATTTCGTCTCGAAATAACGACGGAAATGAAACATAGTGCATACAAATTGTTCCTGGGTATAGTGCCCTATCGATACGGATTTGTACGCATTTGGGTTTCATTTCCATAGTTAAATCAAGGCAAAATAGTCTTTTCCTGCCTATTGTATCATTACCCCAAGGTAGCGTCACATACTCTTCTTACCTCTCACATTATTACACTTACAGCAAAACTTACTTCAGAAACCTATTTCTCGTATAATTCTAGCCAAGAATAACATATTATACGACCCCCTTCTCATTTTAGAAAATCAATCAAGATTCAATATGGCGGACTTCTAGAAGGCGGCCATGAAGAATATACCCTCCAAAAGGAAGCGCCTTCCACCCAGTACCCATTACTGTGTATTTGCTTTCAATTTGTTTCAGCAATTTAAAAATATAATACAATTTCAACACTTTTAGGTCACTCTCCACAGACAAGAATCTGACTATTGTACCATCAATTTCTCTTCAACCACTGGCCAACAGCATCTAATATTTTACACACAAACTCTGTTGCTTATGCTGATTTTAAATATGTATATTCTTTCAAGATCTGAGTGTCCACTTGAAATAGTGTTACTTGTAAGATTAGGAAATCTTTGTTAGTTAAAAGTTGTATTAAAAAAGAGAGAGAGAGAAAAAAAAATACACAGAAAGGCCCACAACATCCACCCTCTGCCTTTCTATGTATTTTTATAACATTTAATTACTTATTCGAAAACACACGAACCAAAATGTCACTAATATCACAAAATATTGATCTTGTCACTAACTTCGCAAAAAGTAAGATTGGTACAACCAAGTTCAGTTGGTCGAATCAATTTCTTCGAGTCCTTTATGCTTGGGAGTTTAGTCGTAAAACAAAAGTATACTCACAACGCTTTTCATGGTCAACAGCATATAACTAAAAATAATAACGTTATTGATTTTTTGTACTATTCAGAACTAAATTCGATGACTCTGCAGGTTCTACCGGACCAAAATTAAATTCCCTGACTTTTCCACGTTCTCCAGGTACCTGGTAACCCTGAATTCAGAGTATTTCCCGTTAAAGCAAAGGAAAAATCGACTGGGTGAGAAAAAAAAAACATTCCTGGAGATGGATAATGGTTTCGCAAAAGAGGAACAGTTGTTGGAACTTTTGTTCACTCCATTATGAAAGTGAAGTATTCATCCTCCTTACTGAATGATTTGTGGTTTAATGGGCGATCAATGAATTCTGAAATCTCCAGTGGGACGCTACGATGTTTAACGTCGTTTGCCACTACATACCTTTGTGTATCAGCGTTTTCTGCTCTTTCTTATCTGAAGAATAAGTACCGGAATAGTCTTGATGCTGAGGCAGATCTTTGCTTAAAACTGCCATCGTTTCATCATGACATTTCCAAGTTAGCGGCTGAGAGACGATACCACCCATCCCATTGACTGAATTTATGCACCTCGGAGTCTTACTGTTACCTTGTTTAACTTTTTTATTATTATTATACAAATGTCTTTTTCTATATCTGATTGGTAGGACACTATAGTATTGTTTACGTACTAGGTTTATCTATATATTTATTTATTAATTACATCATCTCCAAATAGAACTCGAACGCCATTTTTCATAGCAACCCAATAATAATGAACAATGGGAAAAGAAAATACGGAAGTAAACGGTGCCAGACTTAAACTAAGGTACCATTGCTGCTTTTGTCTGATGAAGTTGAGAAAACCATTGAAAACCTGTAAAATTGCCGATCCAGGGATCGAACTCCGGACCTCTCGATCACGGAGCGGGAATCACATCATGGCCCTACACTGCTCGTATATTGTAAAAGAAACGAATATTCCGGGGCGAACCAAAACCAGTACTGCTGCCTTGTAGTTAGTACACGAATCTACAAAGGCTAGGGGAAGATGACCCCGAATAAAAGTACCATGGTGAGGGGAAGCAGCATCACCATTACCACTCTGAGACTGAAGATGAATGACATCGGCAAGGCTCAGAGATGGACAAAGGACGACATTTTGAATGTCTATCTTTACTGCGAGGTCGTAGAGCTGACAACTCTATACTGCTAAAACATGTCAAGAAAAAGTAACATAATTCATGGATTCTCCTAGAGTAAAATATTCCGAAGGTAAACTAGTCCCTAATTCGGATCTCCGGACGGGAACTGCTTCAGGGGGCTAAAAGAACAGGCTTAAGAAAGATTTTAGAATAGGAACGTACGCTCTTCAAATGGCGGTACGCGAGACCTAGAAATACGAGCTGGACATATTAGCGATACAAGAAGTCCGGAGGGAGGGTCGAGATAGCATCCGACAGGGCAAGTACACTTTCTACTACAGGGGAACAGTCTCACGATTTCGGAACCGGATTCCTCATTAAAAAAATATCATTCAGGCGGTTCAGAATACAGAGTTCGTAAACGAAAGACTATCGTACGTTACGATACGTACTCGATGGGGCAACACAGTTTTATTAAACGTCTATGCTCCGACCGACGTGGCTACTGATAACGACAAAGATATATTCTACGATGAGCTAGAAAGGCTGTTTGACCGAATGCCGAACTATAATTCAGAAACTGTGTTGGGTGATTTCAATGCAAAGGTAGGGAAGAGACCAACAACAATCGAGAAAGACTAATAATTTTCGCGATTTCGAAAAACCTACTGGTAAAGAGCACGAACTTTGAACACAAAGATCTCAGGACGTAAAAACTCTCAACCAGATCGATCACGTATTAGCAGACGGACGAACACACACCAAGATAATGGACGTTAGGTCGTACAGAGGAGCGGAAGGTGACACCGACCATCAGTTAGTCATCACAAAAGTGAGGGAAAAGTTATCCAACGCGAACAGAGAAAGCAAGGTGTCAAAACAACTGAAATTCGAAGTGAAACGACTAAATAATCCGAGCATAAAAGCAGATTACCAACTCAAACTCTCAAATAGGTTCGAAATCCTAGCCGACTCGAGTAATAATAAAGATGATATTAATAATGAAATGGATGTAAGTAAAATGTGGGAGGCAATTCGTGAAGCAATTCAGAGCGCAGCGAAGGAACGTGCAGATGAGAAGAAAAAACAGAAAAACAAACCTTTGTTTGATGAAGAATGCCTTAAGCTTCATGAGGAACGAAAACAAGCAAGGAAACGATGGCTAAGTAATAAAAGCTAAGCAAATACCAACCACTACAGTAACGCGAAACGAAACGCCACACTCAGGTTCAGAAACAAAAAGCTAGAATATCTGACGCAGAAGATTCAGGAGATAGAGGAAAACAGCAAGACAAATAACATATGAGATCTATACAAAGGGGTAAACTCGTTAAGAAAATGTTACCAGCCGAGGTTAGGAATGATTAGAAATAAACTTTTAGATCTCCAGGCTGATCCCACTAAAATTGTCGATGTGTAGAAAAGTTATTTCGACGTACTTCTTAATGTACACAACGGGGAACAAACAGAGGAATTTGTCATCCATACCGCAGAACCGTGGATTCCCGAACCTAGCGCGATCGAAGTGTCTGTAAAGAAACTGAAAAATTTCAAATCATCAGGAATAGACAATATTCCAGCAGAATTAATTAAAGCAGGAGAAACGGCACCAATCAAGGAACTACATAAATTGATTAGTGCTATATGGAGAAAGAAGGAGCTCCCAAAGGAATGGAAAACCTCAATAATAGTTACGATTTACAGAAAAGGTGATAAATGGGACTGTAATAATTACCGCGGAATCTCGTTACTTCCAACCAGTTACATAGTATTTAGTAATATTTGTTAACATGCCTAAGCGTATACGTAGGTGAAATAATTGGAGATCACCAATGTGGATTTGGAAGAAATAGATCCTCGTTGGACAAGATTTTCGCCTTGAGACAAATTTTCGAGGAGAAATGGGAATAGAATGGGAGGGTTCATCAGCTATTCACTGATTTCAAGAAAGCATATGATTCTATCAAAAGGGAAAAGGTATACAGTATCCTGACACGATTTGGAATTCCGAAAAAATTTGTTCACCTAGTGAAGACGTGTCTCAACGACCCCATAAGCAGAGTACGGACCATATGTCAGATAGTTTCAAGATTCGCAACGGGTTGAAACAAGGCGATGCATTGTCACCACTACTGTTTAACTTTGCGTTAGAATAAGCGATTTTAAAAATTAAAGGGGACAAAAGGGGAATATCATTGAATGGTTTGAATCAACTGTTTGTATACGCGGATGATGTAGATTTAATAGGGGACGATATAGATGCACTACAAGGCAACAACGATGTCTTAGTAGAAGCGTGCGATGAGATAGGTCTGCAGGTAAACATAGATGAAACAAAATATATAATAAGCTGAAGCAAAGGGAATGAAGGAAATAAAAACATAAGAATTAGGGATGAGGTCATAGATAAAGTAAACAAATTTAAATACTTGGGAGCATACGGAACATGCAAAAATAAAGTCACGGAAGAAATAAAAAGTCGCCTAGTATCGGGGAACGCATGTTTCTATTCAGTCCAAAAACTTCTAACATCGCGATTAATATCAAGGAAACAAATTGAAAATATACAGCTTATTCTGCCGGTAACACTTAACGGTTTCGAAAGTTTGAGTACGACACTAGCAGATGAACATAAATTACGTGTATTTGAATATAAGGTCTTGAGAAAGATATACGGGTCGAAACGCGACGAGATGACTGAAGAGCGGAGGAGACTGCATAATGAAGAACCCCACGGACTGTACGAGTCACTAGATGATGTAAAAATTATGAAATCGCGACGACTAAGGTGGGCAGGCCATGTAGCTCGGATGGGGCAAAAACGCAATTATATTCCATCATGGTTGGAAGCAGGCCATTTGGAAGACAGAGACGTCGTTGGGAGGACAATATTAGAAGAAATCTTCGAGAAGTAGGTGTTCGTGATGAAAATTGGCTTGATATTGTCCAGGATAGAATCCAATGGCGAACGTTTGTTACTGCGGCGATGAACTTGCGAGTTCCATAAGCCATAGTTAGTTTGTTGCGAAACATCGACAAACTTACCTCACGAGATCCCGGACATGAAAATAAGACAAAAAAGTATAGACCATCGAGGGTGCACAAATGCCTTGTTTCGGCGCTGTAGGCTGCCGGAAGCGTGGGAAAATAAACTTTTAACTAGATATTTCCAAAACCATTAAAAATAGGTATACACTTGGACCCAACCCCGCGATCCAACTTCACCTTCGACTTCGCGATCGAACTTCGACCACGAACTAAAGTCAAAGTCGAGCTCGTGATGGAACTTCAACGTGGACTCCACTCAAGCTTAAGATGGAACTTCGATCTCGAACTCAGTTAACCTCGACATCACGTTTTAAGGTCGGGGTTAAGTGAGGTCGAGGCTGGACCTCCAGCGGTCCAAAACCTTTGACACTAACAGTAGAACTGACGCGGCATGGTACCCTGAAAGCCTTCAAAACCTTCTCTATCCGAAAATGCATATTGCAAAATAGTGCAATCGTCGCGCAACGGGTTCCTCACAGGAAACAGGGGATTCCCAGAAATTCTCTGAAGTAAAGGTGGGTCGAATTGACCATGAATCGCATTATCTACCAGTAGTGTTGTAGAAAAAAGAAAAAAAACTTTCTTCAATAAAAAGCAGTTTTTCATTTTTACATTCTTCTCTTCAGTTCACAATGGTTTCTGGTGTTCTCAAATCTTGCAACGTTAAGGCTCCTCGCTACTCCCTCCCTCACTTTTTTTTTAACATTTTTCGAAATATCTCAAAATCTAATATCATAATCAAAATTTTAAGAGGATTTGTAAGTACATCTAGTACTTACAAATTACTATGAAATACAATGGACGGCGATCTCGAGATCTTGTCCACTGATGAGTGATAAGTTGTTAATTAAATAATGACGTCATAATCTTTGACAACGATTCACTCATCAATGGACAAGATCTCGAGATCACTGTCCATTGTATTTCATATTAATTTGTAAGTACTAGAGATGTATCGGCTTAAAATTTTGATAATGCTATCAGATTTTTATATATTTTGAAAAATGTTAAAAAAGTGGAGGAGGGAACAGCGAGGAGTCTTAAATCATTTCCCGACGTCAAAGAACGATGAATTTTTTCACAGCGACGTAAGTCGAGTGATAATACAATATTCCATTGTTACTTTCATATATTTTAAAAGCATGTTTAAATATTTATTTTAAATATGGAGTTCTTTATCCTAAAATAAGTACTAACCTGCAACGATACTGGGCTTGACAGGTTGCAAAAAAACTTTAGGATTTGGGTCACAAAATACAGTGCAGCCCACTTATAACGAACTCGAATATAGCGAATTATTGGATATTGCGAAAATAAATGAAATCCCCGTCACCCTGCCTATTTAAAACATGGACATGAAAGAAATGACCGTATATTACGAACAATATTTCCCGTCAAGACCGCTTATAACGAAGTTTTCAGAATGGGTTGATGTTTCGGACGTATTCATTTTTCGTTTCTTCGTGGCTATTGTTTAAATGTAAAGACGGAAGTTCAAAAGGTTGAAGGCCGTGAACACCCCTTCCCCTTTGCTTTGTAACAAGGGAGTGAAGAAGAGCAGAGGAATCATCATCCTTTACTTCACAGCTGCAAGCTAAGTATGCAAGTCAATCCCACTCCCACCCGCACTTTTCTTCTGGTGGTGCATTACTCAGGTTCCGCAAAACTGGTTTTCACAACTGTTCTCATACATTCCTCATTTAGCTTCTGTCCAAACATTACAAATGAAACACTTTTAAAATCGAAGTGTGTTTTCAGACGATGGAATTTTACCTTATCTCGTTGTGCAAGCCAGGCATGACTCACTCCTCCTCCCACTTGGATGACAGCCAGGGTAAAAATAAACCCCAGTTTTTAGGGAAGCTCATTGTGTTAGAAGTAAAGAGAGAGAAAGAGGTGCTTTCGGTTGATGTAAGGCAGATGATAGCCCAGTTAATAATCACCTTCAGATGCAATGCTATGCTGCTGTATATTATTTTCTAAACATTTCTGCTTGTTTCTATCTCTCTCTCTCTCTCTCTCTCTCTCTCCCCCCATAATTAGGGAAAAATACCTGAGTGTTTATAACGAAGTTCGGATATAAAGAACTCAGTTCGGATATAAAGAACTCATTTGTTGGTCCCTAGAAATTCGTTATAAAAGGGCTGCACTGTATTAGCTTGAGAACAAATATCCTAACACCGAAGTGACTAAAAAAAAAAACTTTTTAAAGTCATACTTTTTTTAAACAATTCGCACTAAAAGTTGAAAAAAAAAAGTTAATACTTGACTTACAGAAAAGCATAGGGCGTGCCAATTGAAGAATTTATAAAGTGACTGTATATGAGAGCACGTCCCATGTTTTTCTTTTTAGTCATGCATAAACAAAATTATTATTTTTTATTTCTCAGTAGGAATTGGATAAAACAAGTGTGTCCTTAAAAAGTTTTTCTTTATTATTATTATCTTAAATGTAGTTTTCCTTTCAGCACGTATTTAATGCTTTACGTTGCAGATAATCTATGTAATCAGCACGATTGGAGTTAAGCTTTCAAATATTCATCCCAATTTACTATTGCTTTGTTTTCCTGCAGCTATACGCGGCAAATGATGGGATTATTATATAACTTCACCCTAACAAACATAAGGAATTAACTAAAGACATATGGACTGTAGTTGTTTGGTATAATTTGTAATAAAATACTAATAAATCTCCAGGAAACTGAAGAAATATTTTGAATTATAGGAAGAATTTAAGTTCCTAAAGATAATAATACAACTTCGAAGGCATCTTTACTGTAAACTGAAAGACTACGAATTCTTACCGAAATATGCTATCCCGTATATACAATACGTTAATTTTGTTTCGATTGTGCCAAATATGTATACTCGAAGTTTGGTGCGGATACAGCGAACTGTAGAGAAGTAACAAATATTTAATTTTTAAAATTGATTGCCAACACCGTCAATTATGGGACTAGAAGTGCTTCTATGACGCGTCCCAGTACGTAAATAAAATGTATGGTCCTGATCCTGATATGGGAGCAATTAAAAATATTTTCGGAAATTTGCTGGCAACACTGACGACTTCGGCGCTCGAAATATACACATGAACTGTCCTAGTACCTAAGGCACATGTGTGGATTTATATGAATAAAGACATGTTCGTAAGCTGAATTTTAAAATAGGCTAACAACACTGACAACTGGTGTGCTTGAGGTCTGGGACACCCAAAACTTTTTTTTTTCTATAGGTTTGAATGATGTTTAAGCTAAGTTTGGGGACATACGGTATGGAAGATTATTTTTTTAAAGTTAGCAACACTGAGAACTGGGCAACCCGGAATATCTCACATATACCAAAAATATTTGTAATCTTACAATATCCAGGGTTTAATTTATGTAGTATTTGTTGTTAAATCTTTTGTAGATTGCGCATAGCTATGTGAATGTACTCGAATGTTGACTGAGTTTCTTTTTACACTTTTCATGTGTGCTCACAAACAGAACAAATTGATAGCTGACAAACCTGGAGCTTTCGACATCGTATGCTTTTGAAGTATCAAATCTGAACTTCGCTACGTATACATGTTGTTGAGAATATTTAAAAGAAAAAAGTAGGAAAGCATGCAAAATAAATGTAGTGGTAATTACTTCAGAAATATAACTTGTAATTTTCATTTTTACTCATAAATCTGTTAATTTCACTGAAAATCTCCCAAGAATTTTGGCATGATTATCCAGGGTCTAACAATAAGTCGTCTTCGGAAATCCATATCTCAGGTTTCCTTAGCGGGACGATTAATAAATAAATAAATTAAAAAAAAAAAAGCGTGGTTGCAAAAGAAAGTAAAAAGGCAAATTGCCCGGTTAGATGCCAGTGATAATGTTTATTATCTGTGCTCATACGGAAAGTAGTCTTATTTGTGCATATATACTCCAGATAATGTCTGGGATTACCCTATTTCCATTGGCAAATTCCGTACGCCACAATCGCACAATTTTGGAATATGGTGTTGGTAATAGCAGAGAGAAAGGACTTCAGAGAGGAATATCTTCCCCTTCGCTAACTGATTACTAGATGTGTCCTGGGTTGAACAAGCTTCACCATCTACCCGATAGATCTCTCTTACATTGCTTCTTCTATCTTCAACAGCGCGGTACTTGAGATTGGGTCACGTGATCCTCGCACTGGTCGAGAAACTTGAGACTTGGAGATACCACAACAAAGGAGGCACACACACACACTAAACAAGTCCAAGTTCTTGGAAACATAGCAGTCCGCATGAGGTCTTTAGCCTTACAAATGATTTTCTTTTCTCTCTCTTCAGGTAGAAAAGTCCATCAAACCAACTACAAACACAAAAGGGCCTCAAGGAAGGGATTATTTAGTCTTAAGCAGGCATGGTATCGGGAGGAGTTCTAGAAAATGGTATCGGGAGGAGTTCCCTAGTTACAGGAGTCCAGGCTTATCTGAGAATGAAAATGAATTTTAAAATTTTACAATTATGCAAAAAAGTATAAAAATTCTCTATAGAACTTTGAATTTTAGGAGGGATCCGGATCCATCCCTAATTACGTCTCTTTATATGAGTCCGATTTAATTTGACTTGCTCAGCCTGTTATAGATGCCTCAAAGCTATAGACAGATCAAATTCCGTTCACTCAACTAGACTTCCTGAGGTCTGGGATGCTCTGAAATGCTTTCGTCAATTTTGCCGGAGGGTTTTTGTAAGATTCATCTACAATATATTCTTCTATTTCCTGACTTGATATCATAGATACAAATATAAGTACAAACATTTTGCCCAAGTTATAAGATTGTAGAGCTTTCAATGGATCACTGAGCATGTGAAAAATTCAGACTGTTTCATTTTCCTTTATCAGCTCCGGTTTTTTTTGTGAGCAGTCCGCGAGCAACGGGATTGTGGCAGAAAAATTTAAAGGATTTAAAATTGTTTGGTGGATGTTTGGTAACAAAAGAAATAAAAAACGATGCCGATTTCTTTTCTTTTTTAAAAAAATATATTTTAAGACTGTTTCCCTACCCTTGTTCAATCATTCAATCATCACTGTTCAAATCTTCTACCAATCCCCTGAAAGATCATTGTCCTAATAGTTTCCTTTAAATATCATCCTTAAGGTCGTTCATTCAGATGTGGAATTTTAGTCGTCTTGTGTGCATTGTTGTTTTTAGTTTGAGAGTATTTTAATTTTTCGCATCGTCAACTTGTGACCAAATCTCTGAGAAGTCGAAAAGGCCTTTTCGGAAAGTGAAAACCAGTACATATATGTTTGTGGATTTTAAGTTTCTTCACAATATAATCTTAACGGACCGAAATCAAAAGTTACTAGAATGACCCAAACACAATAAAACTTTTCTTTACAAGCGGTTCGGAATCCACGTTCAACTGTAGGTACCCTCGTTAGGACGTCATTTTTATCCGATATATGGCACTGTAAAACCACCATCGGTTCACTTTGCCCAAGAACTTTCGGGTCCTGCCTCCCAGCAGAACACCCATCACCATCAGTCACTTCTTGTCAAAAAAAAAGGTAACTAATTTCGAATTTTATATATGGCCTTTAAGCATCTAAGGCTCAGGCCAGGATAGGGCGAGGGGAGAATTCGGGAAGTTATCCAGGGCCTGTTAGTGCCATCCCGGCATTTGCCTGGTGTGACAGAAAAACCATGTAAAAATCTCAGGATGGTCGACGGCTGGGATCGAGTCCACGACCTACCGCATGCTAAGCCAACGCTCTACCGCTGAGCTACGGCGGCTCGGTGCGATAATCTTTTTAGTCGGGTTCTTAACTAAGATACATTTTGAAGTGATTAACAATAGATGAGAAAAAGGTGGTTTAAATTATAAAGGAAGTGCCCCCCTTTTTTTTTTTAAGTCTGCATGCGAGTGTCCATGCCTTCTGTTTGTGGGGTTCGAAATTCAGGAATGGAAATACGGATTCCAGTATTTCGTAAGCCTGAACTCTGGAATTTGGGAGCGTCAGAATTCAGAAACCCAGGACCGATCTCGGTAGCCGTGTAGACTAAAGGCTATAGGCTGCCGTTTACAAGGTTGCGGTTTCGAATCTTGTCAGGCATTGATCCTTGTGGATTTTAAGCTCATAGAATTCATACCACCGTGAATCGTAGTCGTAAATCATTTTACTAAAATTGCCCCTAACATTAAATTTTATCAAAGTTTACCGAAAGTCGGATTTGAAGGAATTATGAATTCAGTTCTCACTTTCGGACATCTCCACCATCAGTTCAATCGCGCTGTTACTATATATTTCGACGAGAAAGTTTTTTTTTTTTTTTTTTTTTTTTCTCGGGTGTTTGGATATTGATGCATGGATTCTGCTTCATACAATTTATTTATTTTTTGCTTATATCTCCCTGATGCTTTCAGTGCGGGACTTAAAAATTTGTAAGACGCGTTTTTGGTTAGTGGGCCATCGATAACGCATGGAATTGTGCTTGTGCCAGATTATCATCTCGGAAGTGTTTCTGGTTAGTTCTATACTTTAATTCTGTGACATTAAAATTCGCCCAGGAAAAGTATTGCACTTGTGCGGAGAAAAATAAGTAAAAGCTGTGAATGCAGGTTGCTTTTTTTTTATTATTATTATTAAAGAAACTTGCTTTTTAAAGTTGAATTTTGTTATTCGTGGATTCAACTCAAACATAAACGAGTTAATTGGTGCTCAGAAAGTTTTGACTGAGCCGCTACAAGAAATCTTTCTAATTAATTGTAACCTAAAAGACCTCAGATGTTTTATATACTATCTCTATGGTTCAGATTTCCATATATTTTTTTATATCTAGTCTTAATATAGTGAGAAATTTTTCCTCCAACCGAAGTATGAGAAATATATGAAACCACAATTAATTCTTAATAGACCTGACTTTTTACAAATTTTATATCTATTTGTTATTTATCAACCTTTTCTTCACGTTGCCTGTCAGGGGATGCGGCGTTAGACCAACACTTCGTACGACCAACAGCCTCTCAAGCAGCAAGAACCGGCGTACGATCAACACCCTAGGGCAAAAACCTCTGTTGGTCGAACGCCGTGTTGGTTCGACGCCGGTACTACGAAGTGCTAGTTTCATGCCGGTGTTGGTCCAACACAGTTCAATCAACACGGCGTTCGACCAACACTATAATCGGCGTACTACCAATGACCTTACCATAGTCATACTGGTAAAAGCTAAATATTTTGTAAAATTAATGTGAAATGTAGCGTTTTTTTTTTAGAAACACGGCTGATTCTTTTTTCAAATTTGCAATGTATTTTTTGTAACACAGTCTTGGGGCAACAAGGACGTAACGAAGGGAGTAGAATGTTAAAAAAAAATATTTTAGTAACACCAATGATGGTCAGATTGATCCCAAAGCTCACAGAATTAACCATCTGATACTTGCATATGCCAGCGACTGAGATTGGGGCTACCTGCACCTTCCTTCCAAAAGTCACTTAAAAAGAACTCCATGGTAAGTGCCCTTACAGAGACATGCAGTACTGGCAGAAGATTTTTTTTTACAATTAATGTTAAATTTGAAGTTACTGTAGAAAATGTATGGATTTTTTTAAATCTGGAATGTTATTTTCGCAACGCACCACCTTAGGAGCACAAACGGTGTAATAAAAGTTAGTGGAGCGTTCCAATTGGAGTAGGTGGAATGCCAATGAGCGTTAAATTAACCCGAAAGTCACATAATTAATGCTCTGATGCTAATTGCATGACCCAGTGTCTGTTTTGGTGGCTATAGCCCCCTTTCAAAAACCCTTTAAAAGAATTTCACGGTAAATATACTCAGCAGGGATATAGATTTGCAGAACCTAATTTTTGGTACAACTAATGTGAAATTTAGCATTTCTGTAGGTTCAAATTTTACGCCGGGCTGGACATTTTTGGGTTCTTGTAGCACCCCCTGTGTCCCTCCTAAATTGTTGGCTTGCCAACATATCCATACAGGTGTGAAAAATTCTGATTTTCTTTACAAAAATCTCTAAATTTAGCATTACTTTTGAGAAAAAATAGCTTCTCACACTATGACCATGGCCTTGCTGAGGACATTTACCGTGTAGTTCTTTTAAGTGATTCTTGGAACGGGGCTACAGCCCCAAAGACAGATACTGGCTTATGCCTGTATCATAGCATAGCATAGCCTCGGAGCACTTATTCTGTACTGTTTGCGATTAATTTGACGCTCATTGGCATTCTAAAAAGAAAGTGACTTTTTATAACGACTCCCTTTGTTACTCCTCTTTTCCACCGTTTAGGCGCGTTGCCAAAATAACGTTACAGATGTAAAGAATTCATATATATGTTTACACTAATGCCGAATTTCATATTAATTGTGTGAAAAAATAGCTTCTGCCAGCAGGTTTCTGGTAAGTGCATTTGTCATGGAGTTCTTTTTAAGTGATTTTAGAAGGGGACTTTAGCTCCCGTATCAGTCGCTGATAGTGTACATTCAAGTATCATTTGAGCATCAATTCTGTGACTTTTGCAATTAATGTGAAAATAATTGACATTCCCAAAATAAAATCTAAACTTTTTATGGACACTGTGCGCCCCCGACCACTGTTGCCAATACATCATTCCAGATTTTTAAAACTCATATATTTTTCTACGATAACTTCAAAAACCTTGGCTCGTGAATTTAGTACTAAATCTCACAATCTGAAAATTTCTATCAATAAAATCTAAACAGAAAAGAGTTCCGGACAAGGTGCAATACGAGGGTATACTTGCCAACGATTTCCAAGAGTCTTGTAAGCTCTTTGCCTCTTAGGGCTGATTTACATGCAAGCTTGCGTTGCTTGCTTTGCGAGCGATTTAGGGTGACTAGCCAATGGAAACAAGTGTTTTATTGCGTGTTTTACGTACTACGTAATAAAACACGTGATTCAATTGGTTGCTCACCCAAATCGCACGCAAAGCAAGCAAGCACGTAAATTAGGCCTTTTACACTAGTCATACGACTCTTGCATCAAGTGGTACTAGAAGGCGGATTTTGCATATTTCTATTTTGATGAATATTCGATAATCTGCACGATTAAAAATTCGATTTAGGCTATTTACAATTAAATTATGGGGATTTTATTGTGCATATAATAGGCCCGTAGTCAGAACTAGATTTGAGGACGGGTAAACAATTTTACAGGTGGGACAACAATACACTGTGTTCTAGAATAAGTGGGATCTATTGCGTGAGGTGATTTTTTTGGATCAAATAGATGACATATGTTAATGTGAAGCACAAGCCGAAAGCTGATAGTTTGCCAGCCAGATGTATGGTGATGAATATAGATGGAAGGACTACGTACTGTGTACAAATATAACACAGAGACGGTGTTGGTATAATGTAATTGCAAACACTGTAGTATCACTGCAAGCGCGGTACTACGACAAATGTTCGAAGTCGCTGCCGTTGGCCTGGGGTCACTCAAGCCGGGAATGTTTTCAATGTGCGTGA
Organism: Lepisma saccharinum; assembly: GCA_022664845.1. NCBI lineage: Eukaryota > Metazoa > Arthropoda > Insecta > Zygentoma > Lepismatidae > Lepisma > Lepisma saccharinum. Next base: position 22,518 of record JAGDQP010008161.1, read on the forward strand.
ACACCGCTTGAATGCGTTCGTGTAACGCATAGTAGGCAAGTCAAGGACTGGAACCTCGTACACGATCAATTAGAGACGTCCCCAGAGATAGTGATAGAGAGGGAGAGGTCAGGAGAGATGGGTGGCCAGGCAATTGGCGGGTATGCCGCATTATGTATGTACCACATGGTCCTCCTCATCCCAAATGGTTTATTCTCTATCAATATAGGGAGACCGTTTTCGAGGAATAGGACACCGATGAAACCCGAACACACATTCAGGAGAAAACATGCTTTTGCTGGGCCACCACCGTGGCATGAAAATTTTCCTCTTGTCATACGTGTTGGCGTTTGAACCTGTCCTGTAGTGATATGGAGCATCATTATTATGTGGGATGCATTAGCCACTGAGGACAATTTTATTGCTACCTTCTGCAATGACATATCCATTCTGTACTCCCTCAGATGCACGAAAAATGTGCTTTCATGATTTATATCTTCAGAGCATCTACGGGGTAAAATATCTACTTTTGACCTATGTTTCACGTGAGCATATTTCGTCTAGATGACCCACAGAATCACCTTCCGCAATAGTTCTCACTTATTCTGGGGCACCCTGTACGTATAGCTTTTTCAATTAACTCGTGAATCTTTACGCAGTAAAAATTAGTAAAAGAACAATATTATTGTTTAGAAATGAAATACACCCATTTCTGTTTGTTTATGAAGTAAGAAAACATAATGTAATACTTTATTATAAATTAAATCATTATACATGTTCCTTCCACTTAAATGCTATCAGTAACCACGAGTGCCCAATCAAATAATTTGTAGAAATCTTCTCCATAATAAAATATTTCATACTTTTACATTTTGCTTTCCTTGTCTCTGTTCTTAATGCCTACTCTTATCATTCTCTTCATCTAGCATGATTTGTTGAGCTTTGACTCTAATTTAGTCTACTTTTTCATAGAACGAATTGTAGAAATACCAGTTTTGATCACGAATTCCAGCTCTTGCACTACATTTAGGAGTCTTCAAAATTTCATCCGCGGAATGTAGAAGCCCTAATGGTAGTTTTGCATAAAACAAGACAGAACAAAAACACCGCAAACACAAGCAAGAACTGAAAACATCCCCTCCCTCCCTGTTCCTGCCAATAACAGCGACGGAGAGACGATGAGAAGGGAAAATGAACCTGAAAAAATCAAGACCGGTAAGAAACAATCTTGCAATGAACAGTGCATCCTCTTCTCCCTCTAACCCAGGAGTTGTCACCAGAAGTTCCACTGCCGGTAAATTAAGCTCTCATAGCTGAGACTTAAGTTTTCAGGTAAGAAGAGATGATTGTGACGGGGTGGGGGAAAATTACTCAGTAAATCCGACAAAAAGTGTAACCTCTGGGAAGCAAGCAAACTTTAGTATATACGTACAAAATACACGTGGCCTTCGAACTAAAATAAACAACTTGTATGAGAACATTTTGAACAAAAACTACCACGCCTTCTCATTGAGACTTGACTCACCGATAGTCATATGGATTCTGAACTTTTTCATTCACTGTATATAGTGTTAAGAGATGACAGAAATCTTGCTTCCTCTTTTCAGAAATCTGGGGGTGGAGTTCTGTTGGATGTAAATAAAAAATTTCGAGTGCAGCAAGTTTCCTCCCCTGATATCCCTGGTGTAGATTGTATTCTAGCCAAACTTTTTGTAAATAATGTTATTTATATATTTGTGTGTGTTGTCTATATTGTGCCTGCGTCTCCTGTTTCAGTATACCAAGATTATTTTGATTTTATATATAGTGTGTTACCACCTGAAAGCAGCATTTTCCTAATAGGCGAATACAATATTTCTAAATGGAGACGAACTGATTTCGATTTTCGTAACTCAACAACAACCTGCCGTGAATTATAGAATTTGATGAATTTTTACAATTTAAAATCTTTCATCAACGTTAAAAACAAATATAGTAAAACATTAGATTTAGTGCTTTAACTTTCAAAGTATTGTTGTAACGCATGAACATGACTCGATCGTTCCTGAGGATGTTCATCATCCTGCATTATTAGCTGAATTTATGTACACCAAGCGCATCAAAAATTTAGCAAAATCACATACAATTGATTACAACTTTTTCAAAGCCAATTACGAGCAATTGTATCGTGACATTGCATCAGTTAATTGGGAAAGTGTATCGGATAGCTTAACTGTCGATGATGATGATGACTCTTTCTATAATACATTATATGCCATTTTCGATAAATGTATACCACGAAGAAGACCTAAACTAAAGTACCCTATCTGGTTTTCAAATTACTTAATTAAACTAATCAAGAAAAAGACATACCACCGTAGAAAATGGAAACAAGCAATCGGAGATGTTAGTTATCACTATAATAAATTTAAAGAATTACGTAGTCTCCAAAAAGGAAATATTTGCAGCATATAGAACTTATTTGCGCAATTGTGAAAGTGACATTTAAACTGAACCCAAAAGCTTTTGGACATTCATAAAAAATAAAAGACGAAAGTCAGAATGCAATGTGCTAAATTACGAGGGACAACAATTAAGTGAAGAAACAGCTATTGCGAATGCATTCATGAAACACTTTCAAGTAGCCTACAATATGTCAAAATATAACCTTGATACTTTAACTGAACACAATTGTTCTGAAATTTTAGATACATTATTTCTCGAACACACTGAACTGAAGGACGTAGAAAAAGCTATTAAAAAATTGAAACATCGGACATCTTTCGGGGCAGACAAAGTCCCATCTTAAAATATCAAAGGCTGTTCTGAAATACTAAAATATCCACTGCAAGCGATTTTCAATAAATCGTTAGGAACCTGTGAATTCCCTGCCAAATGGAAACTTGCCGATATCTGTCCCATTCTTAAAAGCAGTGGCACGTGTAATATTAAAAATTATCGCCCAGTTGCCATAATATCTGCACCAGCCAAAGTATTTGAAATTATTAAACATGAACGTATATACTCACACGTTCGCTCAATTATCTCGTCCTTCCAACATGGATTCTTGCCAAATAAATCGACTGTAACCAACCTTGCTGAATTCACACATTTTTTAGCTAGACAAATTGATAATAGAGGTCAAGTAGACGTAATTTACACAGACTTTTCGAAAGCCTTTGATGTCAATCATGACATCCTACTTAGCAAGCTTGTAACATTCAACTTCTCAGAAAAACATCGCCAGTTAATAGCATCCTATTTGTGTCACCGTAAACACCGTGTTCGTTACAAAAAATAGTATAACCGATGAATATGTTGTAAATTCTGGTGTGCCTCAAGGATCGAACCTTGGACCTCTTTTGTTATTATTTGTAAATGACTTGCCTGCTGTCATAACATCCTCCAAGTTGTTTGCAGATGATTTAAAAATCTATTGTAGTATTTCCTCCGAATTGGACGCGGCCTCCTTACAAACTGATATTAATGCAGTCTCCAATTGGTGTAAAACAAACATGTTATTATTGAATATTAATAAATGTAGTGTAATGTCATATACGAGAAAAACAAACTATTTGAAATTCGAATACAAAGTAAATGACTCTCCACTAGTTTGAGTAGATTCTATTACTGATCTTGGTGTAACCATTAAATCTAACCTGTCATTCGAAATGAACATAAATTGCCTTGTTAGCGAAGCTTACAGGAACCTCGGATTTGTAATGAGGTTAACTAGCGATTTTTCGAATACTGGTGTCTTGAAAGCTTTATATACAGCGTATGTTAGATCAAAGTTAGAATACGCAGCAATAATATGGGATCCTAATACACAGAAGAACTCTCGGCAAATTGAAATTATACAGTCTAAATTTGTACGATTTTTGACATACAAAAAAAAAAACTAGAATATATCCTAAATTTGAAAAGTACTTAGACCTGGTAAATAAGTACAGGTTACAATTTCTTGCCAACGGAAGAGTTAATTTTCTCTTAACTTTCCTACACAAACTCTTACACAGTAAAATCGACTCAAAGTTTATTATCTGAATTAGGGCTGTATGTAACTCGACCGAGTAATACTGTCTTCCACCTTTCGGCCCAAAGAACTAAAGCAATGGACATATCGCCCTATTAGAAGAATATGCTCATTATATAATTGTATACTTAAAGAATGTCCTGAGATTGATATATTTAACATAAATATGAGAAAATTCCATTCTTATATAAAATAATTAATACTTTATGCAGAATATGTTAGCATGCAGCTCCAAATATGTATGTTACACCTATGTGTGTATGTAGAAAATGTCATGTGTATGTTGAACACCACAATTAGGCTATTAACCGGTTGTGATCAACAAATAAATTCATAGCTACTTTCAAAGACAGAAACCAAACTAAAGAAAGCATGACTACTTTTATTGCCACATTTTTTAATTATCCTCACCGAATATCTTATCGTTGTATTAACAAACTTTCAAATGTTGGATAAATTTTTAATGTTCACAACTTAGCCAAATTTGTCTCCTTCAGAGCACCCCTTTCCACTGTGCAAACACCGCTCACTAGTCTTCGATTTGCCGTTGGGGGGGGGGGGGGGGGTTCCGGGAACTTTTCCTGGTGCGTGCGGATTTTATCCCCAGTAGTTGATTCCGAATATCACCCCAACCAGGGATAAAACCTTTGTATTTCTACCCAGACAGGTAATAGGTTTAAACTTACCAACAAACACTAGCTTTAGTAATTTATAATAAATCGCACACTGCCACTCTGTTTCTCCCTGCTCTGAAATGCCTTCTGGAACTCTAGTTATGGAATGGCCTGGAGGACCTATAGCGATTTCTCCATCATTTCCTCTATGCTCTGGAATATGCCACCGTTGGGGGATGATTTCAACTTAGGGAAGTGGAAGAAGCCGGCTGGTGACAAATCAGGGAAGTCGGCCGGTTTTGGGACGACAGGTCTCTGGTGCTTTAGTCCAAATCCATTTCTAACAAACGAGTGACGAATAGGAATATGCATTATCTTGATGCACCTTCCAGTACTACTACTGCCACATTTCTTCGTGATCGTTGCATTACTTTAACGTAGAATACTACATTGACTGTGGAACCACGTTGCACAAACTCCGATTGAACGGTCCCCTGCCAGTCAAAGACGACGATTAATATAATTTTAGCATCGGGTTTACTCATTCGTGGTTTTCTGGACGGTTATGAGGATTGTCCAATCCACCGTGATGATTGAACCTTCGTTTCCACATCACGTTTCATCACCAGTGATCGATCACAAGCCTTAGGAAATATGAGCCACCATTCGCTTGGCGTAACAATTCCGTACGTCCTGGTGACATGGTCCTCCTTTTGTTCGGCTAACAGACGTGGCATAAACATAGTGGCCACCCGTCGCTTCTGCAGTTTTAAAGTCAAAATCGTTTAACACGAACTTTATTGATGCCTAGTTCAGATCAGCAGCTAACATACTGTTATATGACGATTTATGACTTTTCGCACCCTTTTCCAAGTGATTGATGTCGGTAAATGTGAACTTACGAATTTGGACATGAAATGTGCAGTCCGAATTTTACATCCATGGTAAAGGTTCAAGCTCATTTGAAACGTTTGTACAGAGATAAATGGAGGCTGTAGATATAACAAATATTAACGTTTTCCTCCAGGTTAATTGATTCACTGTCAATAGTTAGACAACCAACATGACAGTAAAAATATGCGCCAACTGATGTCATGCCAGGATATTCCTCCATTTGGAGGAAGAAAGAATGAGTCGCTGATGACCATGTAGAGAATCCCCCCCCCACACACACAAAAAAAATGAAAACAACAAACAACTCCAAAGTGTGCCTAATGTGCGCTGCTTCATAACAATATATGAAAAGCTATTTTAACTCCGTCTCCCAAGTCGCCTTCCGAAATGATTCTTTCTGCGAACAAATCGTGAGACCAAGTCACCTAGTATGCGCTGCTTCATAAGAATGCAATGATTCATTTGTTTTGTGCCACTGAGTCACCTAGTGTTCGCCCAAATTACGCTCTGATTAATTTTTAAATGTGCGATTATGCACAGTTGAAACGGGTCACCACGTCAAGTTTTGTACCGGTTCGCCGGGTCTATGTTCGTAACCCGGTCGGACCCAATTTTGATCCAGTGACCCGAAAAGCGAACCAGAAATTTAATTCTGCGTTTGCAGTGTTTATTTCAGGGTTGACTACACCACGGGCGTAACCTCACAGAGAACCAACCAAACGACGTAAGTATGTTTTTGGGTAATCGAAACGAACACCTTTAGCAAGTTTTTAAAACTACCTTAATGCAAACAAAAGCTCCCTATTGACTGGACTAATTGCCCTTTTCACGTTTTTCCTTCTTGTCTCTTTTTGTTGTTCATTAAAATTGAAAAGAAGAAACTCAAGTACAAAATTATTTACAAATATCTTTCTTCATTGGAGCTTCAAATTAAGCCACAAAATTAATTAAAAAGGTGACGTTTAGGTGTTTTTTTTTTTAAAGCAAAAAAGGGACTTCAAGGAACCTTCAAAAATTAAAGGGACTTTACGGACCAGGCAGCGCTGGTGTTGAAATCTTAAAAATTAAAGGAAACCAGTTATCACAGCAAACACCTGTGCCTGCGAACATGCAATTCAGTGAAAGCAAATATGATCATGTGATAGAATTCGCCTCGACGTAATGATACATGCCCATTTTGCTCCCTCCGAAATTCTATAAGTTTATGAATTGATATTAAGTATGGCTTACGACTCAAGGGAATTTTTAACTTGCCTTCGACAACTGAAATCCTTGTCTTTCAATCAGAAAGCAAGTAGTTGTTACATCATCTTAGCATCGTATTAGGCCTACTAAGATTTGTTGTCAATTATAAGTGCACTCAGATTCACTGAAAATGGCAGAGCAAAAATTTCGAAGTTCGAAAATTTGCTCACTCTGGAAACACAGAACCACTATAACACCTAGGTAAGTTTTACATATATTCAAACTTACCATCATCATTTTTGATTTCCTCTATGTAGTCTTGTCCAACAGGTTGAATCTCTTTTTCCTCCAACTTCGGAGTTTCACTGTCGGTCTTTTCATCTTTGCCATCAGCTTTCTCTTCTTGAGAACCTACAGTTCAGATCAAAACATTTAAGCCACTTCGTACAGTGGAAGTTTTGGAACAATCTTTTATAGCAAAACCTAAAGATTAAAACTGCAATATTAAATACAAGCACGAAAATCCAGTAAGTCCACTGACAACTGACTGAAGTAAAAATTATTTGGAAAATATGATTTCAAAATAGAATTAGTCAAAAGGTATGGTCATGGTCAAGAACACGAAAAAGAACAGACAAGTGGTGATGAGGACGGCTATACTGCCATACTGTCAACCGAGTGGGTAGGTTATGAAGGTGAGGAAATAAATAACTGCTTTACTCAAGCGGAAAAATAAAAAGGTTTGGCGGATGAAGGCTAGATTATATACTCTAAGTATGTTCTTAAAATTGAGGAGTTTGATGTAATAAGGGCGTAAGCGAGGTTACGCCATTTTTGCGAACACACAAATGGCTTTTACCATGCTTGTTTAACATCCTGTCAAAATTTCAACTCAATATCTAGATTCTAGAGATCAGGGCAGCTCTTTGAATCAAGAGCAATATCAGCCCGAGTAGCGTGAAAACAGTTTATCAGCTGCTAACACTGTTTCTATCCCGCCAAAAGCTGTTCATTTCCCTCCGAACACCACAATGCAGTCGTGTACCGTACTAATTCCGAATATGAGTGACTTAAGCAGCGAATCTGGAGATGAAAGGCAGAAAAGGAAGAAGAGAAGAAATATTGATGAAGAATATAGGAGAGCTGGAAACTTTACAGTACCAGTCAAAAAATTTTGTGTTGTAATTTCGCGCTGTTCGAAACAGTGTGTTAATTCAGTGAGTGTTAATATGCAAGACGAATTAGTTACACTTTTCTATGGTCAAGGTGATAAAGTACAACAAGATACTTTCTTAGCAGGGTTGTGTGAAAGAAGAGATGTTCAAGAGCCTATCCAGAATCCTAAACATAAGAACCGTGAAAATGTCGAACTATTAAGTGTCATATGATGGAGCTAAACTACAAGTTTGCAGGTATTTTTTACTCTGTTTCATATATCAGGGAAACGTTTAAGAACAGTGCAAAAGAAGATCCGCAAACCGAGGAAGAAAATTCGGAAAGTGATGATGTTCCACATGTTATTGAAAGTGACTAACAAAACAGAGCACTGACAAGCGTTTCAAGTAGTTTTCTTGTTATATATTCTCATAACATCTTACTTTTTCATTAATTACCTTTTAAGTTTAGAGAAAAGTTTTTATGCTAGTGGTTTGATGCAAAAAGGGCGTGTAACACCAGTTGCTTTATACACAAATACATCTAAATAGAAAGCAAAGTGCAACGTTAAAAACGTATATTTATCTTCATTAACATGTGATTTACCAACAACGGGAATAAAATACTGCATATTATATTGTTTTATGTAAGAAAAACACTACATAAATTTTCAACATCGTTTTTCTCAAAATGCATATTTCAGACTTACGCCCTTATTGCATCAAACTCCTGAATTATTGGTGATGGGGTGGTATACCTATCCAAGGTCTGTTCCCTATTTGTGCTATTTTCAATAATGTCAAGTTTCCGGAACCTTTGTTTGGCTTTATGATTCCTCTTTAATATGTTTCCTTTGGAGTAACCGCTTTGTTCACCTAACCTTGGAAAGCTCAATTTATTTCTTCCTTCAAGTCTTTAGCGACTACAAATTTTGAAAGCCCGTAAAAAAAATTAAGCCAAATATTATATTTCATCTGTAGCGAATATGGAGAACCTTGATGAATATATTGTTTGCCAACTGTAGGTTTGCGGTATATTCTAGTTTGAAACTTATTGTCCGATCTGTAGATTTGTAGGTTTAAAAAGTTAGGACCTACTAGGTTAGCTGTAAAAAGTTATGTTACAACGTTCCCTGACTTAGCTCTTTGGTGAAATGGATATTTGGATGTATATGATTTAGCTTTTAATAAAAAATTCAAGCTGTAGATCTTCCTTGTATAGAATTAACGTGACATCTACGTACGCATATGTAATATCTAATTTGTAGCACTGTTGGATGTTTAAGTATCAGTGATTCGAAAGTATACAACGTCTGATAATACCAATAAAGTAGGTTATGCTCCTCCGGAAATATGAGAAGTAAGAAAATCACTTGTGTTTTTCACTTTGAAGGTAAGTTCTACAATCAAATTGAAGGCTTTGCAATGGGTAGTCCGCTACCAACAGAATTGTCGGACAGTGTAATAGATCATTTCGAATCAGTGATACTTAAAACATTCAGTATTGCCACAAATTAGGTATTACAGGTACATACGTAGACGGCACGTTAATTCCATAGAAATGTGATCTACAGCTTGAATTTTAAATCAAGAAGCTAAATCACATACATAAAAAAATTTTAGTTTCACCAAAGAGCTAGCCAGTCAGGGCATGATTTAGAGTTTTAGACCTACAAATCTATAGATTGGACAATAAGTTTTAAAATTTATACCGAAAACCTACAGCAGGTGAACAACATATTCATCAAGACTCTGCAAACTTGTTACAGAAGATTGAATTGTTATTAACGTCCTAAACGAGCTGGTTCTTTAGTTTAAAGTGGGCTCCGAACCACTTGTGTCCCATGTTACAGAACAGTAATAATATTTGACTCAATTGCTTTCCACGGGCTTTCAAAGTTTCTACAATCCCTAACGACTTAGAAGAAAGGAATGGAGCTACAAATGTTTAAAATCATGGACAGACTTTGAAAATAAAAAAAAAAGTTAGTAGAAATGTTCTACTGTTGTAAAATTTAATATATACATACACATTGCAAATTTAACCTACTTTTAACACGTTTGTATTGTTAAGGACAGTTGTGTGTCATGGAATGAATCATCATCAATCAGTCTATCTGCTTGAATTGGTCAGAATGAAGCAATGTGTTACGTATTTCATAGCATTATTTTTAACAAGTACTTTGGAAGACTGTTATGATGCAGTAATTTGAAGAGTATCATGAACAACTTAAATACTAAACGCGCACGAGTAGTTCATTTGCTGCCAATTTAGTTCCTGGGGCCTACCTTGAGCAATTTTTCGACATGAATTTGCTCGTCGCTTTAGTAACGGACGTTGACAGCTGTAGTATGAAATGTCACTATTTCAATCTTCATAACAGGAAAATTTCGAATAACCCCCTCCCCCCGTCGAAAAGAAATTTAACTACTACTATTATTCGCTGCAAATTAACTTACCTGTAACAAAATTTATCTTTGGAGCAGGAATAATTTTCCTGTTATTAGCACTTCCAGTTGTAACTTTTCCAGCAGTGGTTGTAGTTGTTGTAGTTTTACCAGCTGTCGTCGTTGACGTTTTTGTTGTGCCCGACACAATTACAGGTTCAGTTGAAGGAATTGGTTTTCCTAGTTTGGTATGAAATTTCACAACCAAAAAAAAAAAAAAAAAAAAAAAAAAACCGCTGATCTCACTAACAATAATATAATCTTCAACAACTACTAATGTTTCCCTACCAATCACAATGTATACTTAGGTTCACAGAGACTGACTAATGTTTACGCTAGGCTAATTGTACAGAATGTCTGTCAAGCCTATATTAGATAAATGTTTATTTTAAACATTCAATATGTTGCGCTTCTCACGTCAAATATTTTGGCGTTGCCGAATTGCAAATATCGTATTTAGAAAATCTTTCCATCGGCCATTTTCTATTAAGTGTACAGTACCTTCCTGTTGTCAAAAAATATTACTGCGACTGATAATCAGCTTTGAAAAACAAACGATGTGCGGGGATCACGTGAGAATGGATAGATCAAATGCAACAAATCTGAAATGATACGGGGTATCACCTTTAAGCACTCAAATTTCAGTGGTTACTTTTTCAATGGAAGGGAGTTTTCAGTGAATGATGAGCTTTTCTGATTTTGCTGACCTTCAGTGGACCAGTTTCTTCGTGCTTTTACTTCAAATTATCAATATTACTGTTACTTATTTTATGGCTTACGAAACTTCGAGGTGGAGTTACTGGTCTCCCACCAGGCGCTTCCCCCAGGTGGCGCATAGGGAAATGCCGACCAGAAATGGTGGGTACCGGAAATATTCCGGGGCGGACCAAAATCAGTACTCCTGCCTTGTATTTAGTAGAGGGGCCTACAAAGGCTAAGGGAAGATAACCCCGAATAAAAATAACATGGTGAGGGGAAGCAGCATCACCATTACCACTGAGGCTGAAGATGAATAACATCGGCAAGGCTCAGAGATGGACAGAGGACGACATATTGAATGTCTACCTTTACTGCAAGGTCGTAGAGCTGACAACTCTACACCGCTAAATCAAGTCAAGAAATAGTAACATAATTCATGGATTCTCCTGGGGCAAAATATTCCGAAGGTAAACTAGTCCCTAATTCGGATCTCCGGGCGGGAACTGCTACAGAGGGCTCCAAGAACAGGTTTAAGAAAGATTTTAGAATAGGAACATGGAACGTAGGCTCTTTAAACGGCGGTACGCGAGACCGAGAAATACGAGCTGGACATATTAGCGATACAAGAAGTCCGCAGGAAGAGTAAAGATAGCGTCCGAGAGGGCAAGTACACTTCCTCCAAGGGGAACAGTCTCACGATTTCGGAACAAGATTCCTAATTAAGAACAGTATCCTTCCGGCAGTTCAGAATATAGAGTTTGTAAACGAAAGACTGTCGTACGTTACGATACGTATTCGATGGGGCAACACGGTTTTAATAAATGTCAATGCTCCGACCGAGCACGCTAATGATAACGACAAAGAGACATTTTACGAGGAGCTAGAAATGTTATTTGACCAACTACTGAAATATAATACGAAAACTGTGTTAGGTAATTTCAACACTAAGGTAGGTAGGGAGGAAAAATAGACCTACTAGAGCCAAATACAGCCTTCACTAAATCAACAACAACAATCGACAAAGACTAATATCTTTCGCGATCTCGAAAAAAACCTACTGGTAAAGAGAACGTACTCAGAACACAAAAACACATGGATATCTTCGGACGCAGAACTCTCAACCAGATCGATCACGTATTAGTAGATAGAAGAGGACACCAATATAATGGAGGTGACACCGACCATCAATTAGTGATCACAAAAAGAGGGAAAAGTTATGCAACGCGAACAGAGAAAGCAAAGGATCAAGACAACTGAAATTCGAAGTAAAAGATCAGATAATACAAGCGTAAAAGCAGACTACCAATTGGAACTCTCAAACAGGTTCGAAATCTTAGCCGACTCGAGTACTACTAAAGATTAAATTAATAGTGAAATTGATGTAAGTAAGATGTGGGACACAATTCATGATACAGTGAAGGGAGCAGCAAAGGAACGTGTAGGTGAGAAGAAACAACAGAAAAACAAGCTTTAGTTTGATGAAGAATGGCTTAAACTTCATGAAGAATGAAAACAAGCAAGGCAGAGATGGCTAGGTAATAAAAAGCGAAGCAAATACCAACCACTACAGTAACGCGAAACGAAAAGGCACACGCTGGTTCAGAAACAAAAAGCAAGAATATATGACGCAGAAATTCAAGAGATAGAAAGACAAATAACATACGAGATCTATACAAAGGATTTAACTCGTTTAGAAAGTGTTACCATCCGAGGTTAGGGATGTTTGGAAATGAACGATGAGATATGCAGGCGGATCCGACTAAAATTATCGGTGTGGAGAAGTTATCCAGACGAACTTCTTAATGTACACAACGGAGAACGAACAGAGGAATTTGAAATCAATACCGCAGAACCGTGTATACCCGAATCTAGTGAGATCAATTAATTTAAGCGGGAGGAACAGCACTAATGAATGAACTGCATAAACTGATAAACCAAGATGGCCACTTCTAAAGGATTTTCCAATTCCCTGATTTTTCCCAGTTTTCAAGACATACATTGCTAAATTTCCAGTCCAAAAATTTATCAATTTGCAGCCACCAGCAGAACTACTGGATCAATACATATCATTTAATATATTGTATATATTATATTGTACCTTGTGAAACAAATTCTGCCAAAACTCATACTTGTCAGAGGCGTAAATATCTTGTGCTATCAAATCAATTTATTTTAATGTCCGTCAGCCTGAAGAGGGTCACACCTACAGTCAGGTTATGTGAGTATGTATATATATATATCTATATCTATCTTTATATCACCCTGTCGGAATTTATATTCCAAATACACTTCATTGTAGGAAATCCGTATCTTTGCTATATACTCACTTGACAGCAAGCTCCCACTGAATTTGTATCCTTTCACAAATTCACTTTGCAGTAATGATAATCTAGCTTTAATTTCATATTAATTTTCACTAAACACACGCATTGCAATTCAAAACAGTAAGATAGTGCACACACAAAATTACTCTTCTAATAAAAAGGGGAGGAAAATTTTTACTTCTTTAGGGCATTTATTTGTTTAGTAATGAGAGGAACTTCTTTTCTTGCAATTCCTTAACTTCTTGTACAGCTAGTTTCCGGTCCCTGTTAGCCATTTTCTTGTCTTGATCTTCTCGACCACGTTTCTCCATACATTCGATGTACCTTGAGTGAGCCTTTCTTGAAGCGTGAACATCCTATTCCTCATAAAGCATCGAACACTTGCCTGAGCTATGAGGCTTTCCTCCTTTCTATTTTCTATGCGAGATTCTGAGTTTATAGAAAAACCTCTTTCTAAGGCTGCCTTTCCGTGTTAATCAGAACAATTCATACAAATGACCTCAGTTGTTCTGAACTTTCAGAAGCTGGAATGTACTTCACCCAGTTCTTTCTTGAGTACATCTTCATGCTTTCTACGACATCTGAGAGCACACAAAGGGTCAACTTTATTTGCTAACGCTACTGGCATCCACTTATGCTCAACAAAGATTTGCGGACAGGTGGACATTCATATAAATGCAAGGTTTGGTTTTAACACTACAGAAGGGTCAAGGCAAGAGATGACTTTCGTAAGCCGATACTTCAGAATAGATCTTTCCATCTCTCTGCACAAAATGCTCCCAAACACGCCTGGCGCAACTCCAAAATCTCTAGTCCGGTAGCTTTCTTTGACTTTCTTCAAAGCATCTAATTGAATAACCTAAATCTATATCTTTTGCATGCAACAATTCGGCGTTGTCATTTACTTTAATGAGCGATTTCTGCAATGCATCTTTAACAAAACGTATCATAACTGAATGAATAAGGGTTGACAGTTCTCCATATAGAAACGGTGCAAGAGGAGCATCAGTTTGAAACTCACAAAGGAAAAGTTCAACTGAGGCTGCAAAAGAGTGGAAGAAGGCTACTTTCACACTGAATAACTTTTCTTTTACACATTCTGGCAATAGTTCATTGCTTGCAGATTTAGGGTATTTCTTGTCACGAATAGCACAATTTACGTATGTGACGGAAGTTTGGTCAGATTTCCGCTACCCTAGCTGCGATGTAAGAGAAAATATTATCGATCTTGCAATATCAATCCGGACCCCAGATTCAGCACTTTATCCGTAGATTTTATTAACATACCACATACCTGAAATGCTAGACAATTCTAATTGCATTTACTACGGACTGGATTGATAGTTAGTACGTACGCTGAACAAGCAAATGCTATTGTCTTATCTTTTGTCAAGCTTTAATCTGTATTGAAGAAAATCGTGGACAAACTTAACAATTTAGACCTACATAAGACAATCAGACAACAGACGATGGTTATACTATTACATTGTAGTCAAGACTGACTGAAAAGCTACCCTCATGAAGATAAAAACAAGAATTTTTCCCCTCAATATAGCAAAGGTAAGTCAACATATGAAACAAGTGTGTGAATATAAAAGGAATTGTATCGCAAAAGGCCAAAAAGTTGTTACAAGTGAATAAATGAAGGAAAATTTTAATGATTCATTATTAATGATGCATCCAACTTGGTTACTGTATCCCATGAAATTAACATGAAAAAATGTACATAATTTAGGACAACTTATCACCCTACATTTATTTATTTTCAGTCCGTATTGTATTTTCATTTGTTGAAATTTAATAAAGATTATCGCGTTCTCAGAGGGAAAATAATATAATAACCATACTTAACGAAATTGTTTGTGCTAGAATTTTGTTTCTGAGACGCTAGATGGAATTAGCATCGACCACGGTCGCTCGCCTGGTGGGGATCCTCGGAGCTTTTTTCTCTTCTCTCAAATAGTGTTTAGCGCCAAAACTGGTCAGTGTTGCTAAACTAATATAGGAAGAAGTATTTTGTAAAAAGACTCATAAATTACTACCAGATGTTCGGAAAAGTGGAGGGGGATGGGATGACATTTTCCGGCCGCGGGCTCCTTCCTTAGTTGTTTCGTCTCGTGTCTTAACTCTTGAACCGAAATCTATCTGTTGTTCACAAACTGTTAACAATTTCTTTGGCTTTCATCCTGATGAGTGTGTGGTCAGAAAAGCGTATAAAATAAACAATTCAAATGTTTTTTTACAATTTCTCGTTCACCGACAGTGAAATCCCTGAGTGAGTGAGTGTGTGTGTGTGTGTGTTTTTTTGTTTTTTTTTAGGTAGATTTCGAAGAAAAATCTACCTATTGAGATCGCTACCAGGAGTCATGAAATCGACCCTCCTTAATTGACTCAGGAGGGTCGATTTCATGACTCCTGGTAGTAAAATTCATTTCTTGTGAACGATATTCTACTAGGTTTTGTTCCAAAATTTGACTCCTATATATATGTCCACGTATATAATATTAACACGCTAGCGGCCACAACTTTGAAGATATTTGAACCAAATTTTATTGCTATTTCTAGGCTTAATAGCTCGGGTAAGTGTTAATGAAATCGGCCCAAGGGGGTGGTCAGGGGAGGGAGTTGAAACTTTGAAAAAATTAATATATCAGTCCTATGGAGTTTAGAGGGAAACTTTGTCTGCATAAATTCTGGTACTCCGTAAGAAGTTTACGGTGACACCAACGATTCAGGGGTTGTAGGGTTACGAGTGAGGGTGCGGGTGGAAATTCGAAATTTTTAAAACCACGTCTTGTGGGTTATCGTTGAAAAGCTCTTGATTAATCTACAAATCAATAACTAGTCTCTCGACAGTGCTCATATAACTCGAGATTTGAATTTTTGAAAATAAAATAAAAAATTAAACCGAGATCTTTGCCTGTAGGCCTGCCGAAAGGATTTTTTTCCCCCACTTTTGCAAATGGTACATAAGTCACATTTGGCAAAGATAGTCGAGGCAATCTATGATCATCTTTTGTTATGTAATCTGGATATTGTCATATCGTCACCCCTCCATAACCCTACCCCAAAGAGAGAATTTCATATACTTTGTATTAGTTCGAGTCCCGGCTGGGGCATGGGTGTGGATTTTAACTAGGTGTGAAGCCTAAAGAGCCGGATCGTGACGGGTCGAAGTCCTAAGTTAATAGACTGGCCCATATAAAATCAAGTTTACCAGAAGTTTTACTTTGTATTAATCGATTGTTTTGCATAAAATTGCAGTGGATAATGAGTTAACTTTTCATAAAATCCCGAAAGAAATATTGAATTTCCTATTTAATCTTCCGATTTAATATTCCAATGTTTAATTTTATGCCTCTGAAATTGTATTTTTAATATTAATCGAGTGTTTTGATTGACAGTTGAAGCGAGAAGAAGGGTGAAGAAGAAATAAATTCAATTTTAATTGGGGGGGATATAAGTGAATAAGTCACATGAGGCCACTATTTCTTCGCCTTTCAATGCTATAGATATATAATATTACGAGTGAGTTTAGTGTTTTATGAGAAGCATGTATTATATGGAATAATTTCGACAGTAATGAAGCAGAAACAACAAATTATGTCGAGGGATTGTATTCTAACCCAAGTAGCACACATACGTGTTTTCAACGTTGATTTTCGGTTAATTTCGTTGATTAACCGTTATCGGTTGAAAAAATTACGTTTATTTTTAAATCATACTTCAACAAAGACGTCATTGCGTTCATAAGATTGAATACAACGTGTATTCAATATGTTATTTTCAACTATAGTTAGATTTTGTTTAATGCGTTTCTTATTAATGTTATGTCAAAAAATATAATTAAGAACTAATTGAAGGCCACAAACTAATTTTTATGTTCACATGTACACGTTGATTTTCTTTTTTTAGTTTTATATTTTTATATGGGCCAACTTTGGACTTCGGCCCGTCACTACTCGCCCTTTAGCTATTAAAATCCATACCCATGCTCCTGCCGGGACTTGAACCCGTGACCTACGAGACGTTGGCCTATCGCCGTAGACCGCACGGCTACCCGACCGGAATGTGCACGTTGAAAATACATTGAATTTTAAACTACCGTACATTTCAACGAAGATAGAATTTCGTTGATAGGGCGTTAATGTGACGTGTTTTCAACTTTCTTTTATACTATGCTATACATTTCGTTTCCCACGTGTATTTCTCATTTAATAGCTTAAACATCGTAGTTAAAAGGAAATACAATGACATTAACTACATATTTCATGATTTCATTTGCATTTTGAGAACAGATTGAATTTTAAACTATATTTCAACGAACATTTAATTTGTTAATGTGAAGTGTTTTCACCTATGACATAGTTTTCGTTTTATATGCGTTTTTCTAATGCAACATATTACACTTATTGAGAAATACAAATTTAATAGTGCAGCAATGGTCAGTGTTAAAGAAGAAAAATGCGCCTAACAAAGAAAGAAGGAAAATATTCTTTATTCTTATTCTTATATGATGGTAAAACGACGCAAGCAATTGCATTCTAGACTGCCTGTCAATAGATGCAGTAAAGGGTAGTGGACTCTCAAGGTGGACCCGTGTATAAGTGGTCAATGCGTCGAGCTACCAAAAAGGACTGCAGAACCAGGGGCGAGTCCAGTTAGCTTTCCCGCGGAAATAGCCGAGAGTGTGACGTTTTGGATGGCGTCACCTGGCTAACAGTGCAACTAAGTATCGGTTGTTGTAAATAAGGGATTTATCAGGGTTGAGTAAATATGTAAAGTACTTTCGAAAAACATTGTTTTCATTACTTCTTGCGTTTAAGCTTAAAATTCGCAACATGGGAGAATGGTAAAAAAAATGCTGCTGCTGTTTTTTTGTTGTTTTTTTTTTTCAATACATTTTCCATATTGTTTATTGGAAACTGTATCAATATTGTGCATATTTTGTGCGTCCTTAAAAACAACTGGGTGGCTTGGCGTGAAAATATGGTAAAAACAAGCAGAAAATTTTGTTTATCAAAGCACAGGTTAAACATAGTCAGCAGAAAGTGAAGGAGTTTGCTGAATTCTGAATTTTATTTATGGCATTTTGAGCCCTATCCAGGCTCAGGATTTTTTAAGGCACCAACCCTCCATTTGTGTGATGAAACAGGTAAACCCTGGAAAACATCCCCAACTTTAATTTTTTGCCGTTAGAATTCTATAGGAACCGCGCAAAATCCACTTACAGCCTCCCAATTTTGACTTTACACCCCTAAACTGAAAATCCTGGCGGCATTCCTGCACCCAGCACTTCAGTTGCTAGTAAAGGTAAAGCTCCACAAAATGGGAATTTCACGATTCCTGAATGGTTTTAATAACTACGTTGTTGATCGGAATCGGTTAATTCGACTTGGAAATGTTCTTCAAGGTGTTAATTACACATGTTCTTTATTTGTTTACCATTCAGTTTAGAAAACGATCCAAAGTTTCTAAATTATACTGTTCCAAAATTTCAACATAGCAACAAAAATGAATAAAAATAATAAACAATAATTATGTAAATAAAGATACTGAAAACAGGTCTTGTTATTGGAAAATGTTCAGGAGACAAGTCCAGACTGAATTTAAACATTGATTGTCAATTGATTTAACTGTAATGTTATGTAGCAACAAGCTCTGGCAATCAAAGATGCCTTCTTTTCAATTTACACAGCAAAAATTGTTGTCATTGCAACACTTTGATGTTCTAGGAAGACCACAACTTTCTTGTGTTACATAAGTACAGTTTGTTGTGTGATAAAAATCATTCTTCTGTTCAGGGTTCTAATCAGTGATGTAATAAAGGGTATACGTATACCCACCTCAATTTTTAGGAATCACCGTATACCCACCTAAAATTCATAAAATACGCAGGTATATGGGATAGTAAGCGGAAGGTTTCGTTACAACGAGCGAAGCGTATACCCACCTAAAAATTTAGAAATTACATCCCTGGTTCTAATACACACGTTTTTTCCATTCCAATGTTAAACCGTGAATCATTCCAATTTGTCCAATACTGTGTGGCCCTAAACCGTATCTTCATAACTGTAATAATTTCATGGAACATTTAAATACTAATATTTTATCTTATTCTTTTAAAGTTTTACACTGTTCCTTCATTATGTTTAAAACGAATGTGTCAAAATCTCAGAAGGAAATAGCAACAACATTGCAAACTGATATATCAATAAAACAACACTTCCCGTTCTCCGAAAACAAGAAAACTTCACCCCTCTTGTGACGTTTGGACTCGAACTCACGATTCCGCGGACAACCAAGAAAGGGAAGTTTTGAAAGGACCTCCGGCAAAACACACCTAAGAAAAAAAGGGGGGAGGGTGCTGTTAGACGCGACCTAGAAGAGAAAGTGGGCAAGCTAAAGGGACGGAACTTGCAACTAATCATTTAGGTTGGTAACCCTTAGATGAGGGAAGAGTAGTAGTTTTTCTATGGACGTAGTTGTGGAAAAAATATCACTTTTTGAATGGTGTCAGCACACTACAGGTTCTACAAGAAGAGTATGAAAGACAATTACAGCGCACGTAACTTTCTCATGAACGCTGTGAAGTGCGTGCGTGTGAATAGCTTGAATCAACTGTTCGTGTACGCGGATGAATTTAATAGGGGCACTACAAAGTAACACCGATGTCTTGGTAGAAGCCTGCGATGAGATAGGTCTACAGGTAAACAGAAAACAAAATACATGATAAGCCGCAACACAAGGAATACGGAAATGGGTACATAATTAAAAATTAGAACATAGAGAAAGTAAACAATTTAAATACTTCGGAGCATATGTAAGAAGCAAAAACTAGGTAACGGAAGAAATGAAAAGTCGTTTAGTATCGGGCAACCCATATGTTTCTATTCATCCAGAAACTCCTAACCTCGCGATTAATATAAAGGAAATTGAAAATATACAGAACGGTTATTCTGCCGGTAATACTTTACGGTTGCGAAAATTGGAGTATGACCCTAGCAGATGAACATTAATTGAGTGTTTGAAAGTAAGGTTTTGAGAAAGATATACGCGCCGAAATGGGACGAGATGACTGGAGAATGGAGGAGACTGCATAATGAACTTCACGGACTGTACGACTCCTACAATGTTGTAAGAATAATGAAATCGTGATGACTAAGTGGTACTTACTTGATGGCTTACGGAACTCGCAAGTTCATAACCGTAGTAACAAACGTTCGCCATCGGGATCCATCCTGGGCAAGATCAATACAGTTTTCACCATAAACACCCACTTCTCGAAGACCCCTTCTAAAATTACCCTACCAACGTTGTCCCGGTCATCTCAACGGTCTCTTTCCCTCCGGTTTTCCAACCAAAATGGTATATAATCAGTTTTTCTTCCATCCGAGCTACATGGCCTGCCCACCTTAGTCGTCGCGATTTCATTACTTTTACAACATCTGGTGACTCGTACAATCCGTAGAGTTCTTCATTATGCAGTCTCCTCCACTCTCCAGTCATATCGTCCCGTATATCTTTCTCAAAACCTTATTTTCAAATGCACGTAATTTATGTTCATCTGCTAGGGTCGTACTCCAACTTTCGCAACCGTAAAGTATTACCGGCAGAATAACCGTTCTGCATATTTTTAATTTCTAAGTTTTTGGACTGAATAGAAACATGCGTTCCCCGATATTAAGCGGCTTTTTATTTCTTCCGTGACCTCATTTTTGCTTGTTACGTATGCTCCCAAGTATTTAAATTTGTTTACTTTATCTATGACCTCATCCCTAATTCTTATGTTTTTATTTCCTTCATTCCCTGTGTTTCGGCTCATGTATTTTGTTTTATCTATGTTCACCTGTAGAGCTATCTCATCGCACGCTTGTAGTAAGACATCGTTGTTGCTTTGTAGTGCATCTATATCGTCCCCTATTAAATCTAAATCATCCGTGTATACGAACAGTTGATTCAAACCATTTAATGATAGTCCCTTTTTGTCCACTAATTTTTAAAATCGCATATTCTAACGCAAAGTTAAACAGTAATGTTAATCAATATGGCTGTTAAGCTCATGAATATGTTCGTGATGTCACTTGATCGTTTCATCGGGTGGGAAGTTAAAGGTTAGAGACAAAAAGAAAAAGCGGACCTAAGAAGATTTAAGCTCACAAATCCGACATGCACTTAAAAAAAATGGTGTGACGGTTGAGAATGACGACGAAGGTGGGGAGTCACAATACATTACCATTCCGATGCACTCGTCTTGTTCTGAAACTATGGAATTAAATGCGGAGAAAATTTATCGCCCAATTTCAAAGATCTAGACAGGCTAAACTCGCACATTTTAAATTTATGTTTAAGCCTAAGACTAAGTTTAAATTCAGTCCCTGCAATCGGCCCCAAAGTTGTAATAAAATGTGTGATAATTTAATGAAATAATGTGCCTTAGCGCACGTAATTACCAATGACGTATGTTTTGGGTGGATGTTATAACGGAATGTTAACTGCTTGTTTTGTTTAGTTAACAGCTTGTGATTTAAAGTTCTCAAACTAGCTGTTGGTTTGAAACTATACTTATTTATTATGCTGATAATGTGATTACAGACGTTTAGATCAAAATGCAATAATTTCAACATCTGGACAAGGTGATTAGACTATTAGACCAAAATGGAGTTATTTTCCAGATTCACAAACTTGAAAAAAAAAAAAAAAAAGCGGGGCGACAGGAGAAGAAGAGAACAAGATGGAAGAAAAAAGTGTGAAGAGTTATGTTTAGGAACGAGTTACCCGTCAAATATGTTCTGACATCTTTATACGTATGGAAGTACGTTATATCTTCATGAAATCTTGTGAGATTAAGAATTTACAATGTGCCAAACAATTTATGAGAGAACGACACAAATTAATCGTGTTACAAGTGATTATGGAGTATTATTAACAGTGTAAACGTACATGTTTACATTGATGCAGGTATCAGGATTTTTAAATAAATCATTACATCCTTCGAGAAAGGTTATTTTGGGATTTCTTTTATGATAAATCCTTTGAGAGTATCTGCGACATGCTGAAATCAAGCCAACTAATAGAGATTCGTTGTACAATAATTATTATTCTTTATTTTGAGTTAGTCGAGTATTTTGATATCAACTATTGTGGATTTCTTGGGTCTTAAGAAAATGTAACAATAATAGTAATAAAACGAGTAATCGTTCTTCTTTGACTAGTACGAAGGTAGTCAAAACGAAGCAAAGCGCTTCCCAATCTCCTGGTGAGATAAACAAGGTTTCAACCGCTGGAAAGAGGTTGTTACAATGTAACCAGAAATAGAAATAAAAACGTGAAGGCAGTATTTCGTATTGTTTTTGAAAGGGGAAACCAAACTTTGCTTAACAGAAACTGTTATAAATTCAGGGTTCCCACCAAGGATGCAAACTGAAATTAGTTAAAATAGTGATCAAACAGATTGGGTGGGGAGCCTAAGTAAAAAGTGACCTTGAAACCCAACTGCATACAAATTGTTTGTGGGTATAGTGATCTATCGATATGCATTTGCATGCATTGGAGTTTCATTTCTTCCGTTATTTCAAACCGAAATGGGTGTTTTCAAGTTATTGCATCATTACCCGCAGGGAAGTGCCACATACCCTTATCTCGCAGACCCACCTGTGTTCACATTTCCAGCAAAACTAACTTCAGGAATATTTCTCGTAAATTCTATCTCAGAGTGACATATTACGTGACCCCTTCTCATTTAAGAAAACCAAAATTCAACATGGCAGCCATGAAGAACATATGCCTTCTATTTCTTTTAGAAATTTAAGAACATAAGAGTATTTTCACACATTTTAATCGCTTTCCACAGGCAGTTTTTGACTTTTATATCACTCCCAAAGTAATTGCGCTCTAGTGGCCACAACTTGTACGTATTATTCATATTCAGTTTTAAATTTATTATTTAAAAAAAAAAAAATTATCAATGTTGATTTTGGGTTTTGCAGTTTTACTGCATAAACAATGAAATAGAGAAGTGCAGGAACCACAGGTAGCTATGTTATTTTCTAATACAGCTAGTTATTCTTTTACATTCAATTTAGCTTGTAACAAATAGGAACAAATTATCCGTTAAACAAATTTTTGTGGTAGCGCTACTCAAATGGTTAATGAAAGGGTTCGAAGCCAGTAAGTACTCTGTATCAACAACAAAGGGTACACCCTGAACATTAAATAAATGAACACAAACGTTAAAGGCATTATTCCATAACAAATAATGCAATGCTTAATTAAAAGGACATTAGATTACTCCTTTCATTATCTGACCTATTTCAAAGTTATTTTTAAATCCACAAGCGATTTTGATAATTAGGGAAAAAACTGACTTTAGTGACAATTTTATAAAATTAGGAGGCTTTTAGTGACGATTGCTTAAAAAAAAAAAAGTTGAAATAGTGACACAGTGAGAGGCCTGCATTTACATGTGTGTTGTGCGTGTAACTGTGTACGTGGTTTTCGTCAAGATACTACGTAAGTACAATTCCTTTCCTTTATATTAAAATTTCACCTATTATATTGCTTATCCGCTCTTCCTCTATATGTACTTATACATATAGAAGTATCCTTATATTACTTCAAGGAGGTTTTGTAACCTATGTGCTCCTTGAAGGCAGTAATTTGGGTTCAGATATGCTATGGCTAGTCCACTTTAAATGTTGAGAAAGGGCGAACATGAGGAATTTCATATCTGGCATCCCTGAGGTGCTCGGTTACTCTGGTTAAGGCTTTCGTCACTTCGATGTACTGGTTTCTCTATTGACAAGTAACCTAGTAAAGGCCACTGTCTATATTTGGAGAAATAATACCTTTTGTACTGTGTAAGGTTCTTATTTTAGGTAGTACTACTGCAGGTCTATAGTTATTGTTGGTGTATACATCTGTAATCGGTTGATACAAAGGTAAATTCAGTCATGTTTTTGTCTCTCCCTTTAAAAAAATAAATTCAAAACCACGGAACCATTCTAATAGTACTAATTTATGATAACCATTGTTTTTCCTACTATGTATATTACGTAATCAATTGTATCATTCAGATTTTTCTTGGTGCAGATACTGAATGCTAGTAAATGGTTGGGCCATATGTTGTACTTCTGGGAGCGAGGGATTTATTTTGCATCATTTACTTCATGTTGCATTATTGATGCAAATCTACGTGATTTCTTATGCTAACAGATTCCAGATGGATTTTCGGATAAATGTTTTAAGCATTTCTAGGAATTTTAATTCGATATTTAACCTTTTGGCATCTTTGGCTCAGGTCCTGGGGACGTAGGTAGAGAATGGGGAAAGAGGAATTCAGATTCAGATTCCAATGGATCTGTGCAAATTCTCCCAGTCTCCCTCGGAAAGGATAATGTATGTTCCAATGGTAAACTTGGATCTTAAAGTAGACACATATTCAAAAAAGTTTAACAAATAGTATATATATCCAATGTTAAAATGCCATACGGTATGATCCACCAATACAAAAGTTTAGTTCCCGTGTTGTGAGCTCTAGAAACTATCGAAAAATAATACACTAAATAAAAGGAATATTTCACAGACGCGAAACAAAAATCAAAGTGCTAAGAGCTAACTTGCAGTTGTGGGAAGAAGTAATAGTGGCAACACCAAAATGTGTGTGTGCTTTTGCACCTCAGTGACCACGAAAGACATGCTAACTCGAGAACCCAATTTCAGGATTGTCTAAACGCTTAGGAGAAAATCACGTCAAGGTATTAAATAATGCTACAAGGACTGCAGGGAAAGTTTCTGCAAAATACTACAAACAGTGGCGCTAGAGTTTCGCTATTATAAAGTTCGGAAGAATAGACCCTTCTATGTTTAAATTAACTTTCTTTACGCTTATGCATTTGTTTTTCACTGCAGTACGAAGTAGAAGTTGTGTTCGTGTGAAAACTTTCAGGTAATGATATTTTACGATGTCAAATGTAGTTTAACGCCGAAACAATGCATCGAGCGACTTCATTTGGCTTTTGGAGATAGGGCACCATCTAATAGAACTGTATACAATTGGGTTTCCGAATTACAGCGTGGTCGCACATTTCTCAGTGTTTCGTGAAGATCGTCCATCTATGTCTCTTCTTGTCAGTCATGTTGATGCTGTGCGTGGCATGATAAAGAGATCGTTATGTGACATACCGTGAAATTCAGGTATCCTTGAACATTGACATGAAAGCAACACATACGATCATGCATGGTTACATGAACCTACGGAAGTTTTCAAGTTGTTGGATCCCACACAACTTAACTAAAACTCAAAATACAAGCTCGTGTCAAGTGATGTACAGAAATGTTAATAAAATTCAACCAAAGTAAGAAAATTTGGTGTACTACATCGTTACAGAAGACGAAACTAGGATTTATTCCTACGAACCCAAAACTAAACAGCAATCCATTGTTTGGGTGTTTCAAAGAGCCGAAACCAACAAAAGTTGATCGTTCGAGGAGTGCTGCCAAGCAAATGATTACTTGTTTCTTTGGTTATACCAGACATGTGGCAACCATAGCTTTAGAAGATCGAAGAACTGTAAATGCTTAGTGATATACAATTTGTTTGCCAGAAGTCATCAATGAATTGCGTAAAACGAACTCAAATCGTCGATCATTCTTCACCACGACGCCAGTTCCTACTCAGCATACACAACTGCTGTTTTTTTTGTACAGTAAAAATGTAGAATTAATGACTCATTGTTCATACTCAACCGATTTATCACCTAATGACTTCTTTTGTTCCCAAACATTAAAAAGAAGTTGAGTGGTGAGTGATTTGTGTCGCTTGAAGCAGTTGTTGACGGATTCCGAACACCGCTCTCTGTGGTACCAGACTCCCGAGTGGAAAAATTGCTTTCAAAATTGGTTTGAGCGTATGCATAAGTGTATCGATCTTAAAGATTAGATTCCTAAAACGACAAGAAGAGAACTGGTAATGCACAAATGATTGGAATTTTAATATGCTATTCCTTTGAAAGTTTTTTTTTTTTTTTTTTTTTCATATTTTCTCGGACACTCCACGAAAAAACACTGTCGGAAAAATTCCTTGTCCAAAGGCTGAATTATCCCACTTGTTCCTGGAGGAATTGTTTCAATTTCTACTGTTTTTCCTGATGGGATCACAGAATCAATTCTTTTGTCCTTGTACGCTGACCATGAGTCTGCAAACAACAGACTTCTCGGCGAAAGGAAAAAAAAAACGCATCACGAAAGAATACAATCAAATTATTTTTCCCCATTTTTCCCGACGGTGAAAGCAAATTTTTCGCTGTAAACACTGATTGTTGAACATGTATCCCAAATGTGACTTTCGGTTCTTGAAGACAAATACAGACACGGAAAAAGGGCACACCATCCATACTAATTACGGGCATTATAGTGTATGAATCTGTCAGTGCATGAATAGAACGAGCGGCTGGTTCTACATGTTTCTCGCCAACTAATGATAACGTCCTTTTAACACGCATTTCCTTCTCAAATCCCGATTGATCAGTGTTGTACACAGTTGATTTCGTAAAATTAAGAGATTTTGTTTCTCGCTACATTCATAAATAGGTTGATTGCCTCTTCTGCATCGCCTTTATCGTTGACGTAATTTTTCGATACGAACTTTATTTTTCTGCTTCCTATTTTGTAAGTTCTCTTGTATCGCAAAATCCAGCTTGGAGAGGCCTTGGATTCGCTAATTCCGTTGCGATCTAAAGAGCCCAATCACGTAAGTTACTGTCACTAACGTTTAAACGTTGCTTCCTAACCTGAACAAACTGTGAGAACAGTTTTTCATAAATCACGTCTTTTGCCTCACGTTGCGAGTATTTTAAATTTGCAATTTGCTTTCTCCACCTATACAAATCCCTAATCGAATTAACGAAGCGGAAATGTTTCTTTACTGTTGACAAACTATAACGTTTTTTACCGCCTGGGTTCAACCAAAATTGAACTGCTTTTTCTTTATCCGCGAATGATAATGAAGCATGTTTTCGTTAGGACTCGTATCGTATTTCAACTGACTATCGTCACTTTCTTCGGTCGTTGTGTTATCTACTGTATCATCGAATTCGGATTAACATATTTTATAGCGTACGTCATGCTGTAATAAGACCACACCCTCGTAATGGAAGTTAACAAATTTACAATATGTTCAACCACACGACGATCGTCACAAGTTACTTCCTCACTTGCTATTATAACTCTCTTCTGTGCGACCCGCAGAACGTTTACTTGGTTCCACATTCAATTACTGAAGAACACCAACGGCAAAATGTACCACAGTCTTTACTTTTGACCTCAAACAGTCTAATTCGTAACTACCTGCCAAATGTAATGAGAACTTATTGGTTGGAGCGCTGATAAGAACAGACACGTAATAATATTTGTGTTCTTTCGGAGGTTGAAAATATCCCCCACTGAAACTCGGGATCCGCCCCTATAATCAGGATGAATGATACGGGTTTGAACTAGTCTTGCCGAGATCTTTCCAATGACGCCTCAATCATCTTTCTAGTCCTAGTAGTTCCAAAGATATAAATTCCCACCCCTATCTCTGGAACCGCCCCTTCAATCTAGAATTATTTGCATAAGTTCATATGCATATTGATGCAACAGTAAATTTGCCTATCTTTTCTTTTCTCCCCAACACTACACGAAAGATAATACTTTTCCTAATGTTTTTTAATTCATATTTCTTGAATTTGAAGTATAGAAATAACAAGCGGTTAGGTCAGTCAGAAAATTCCCAATGTGATTTTAAAAAAGGTAACAAGAAAGTACATTTCAAGAATTTCGCACAAAAGTAGGAAATACAAAATTAGGACCACTGCAGACTACATTTTTCTCTCGACTAGTTTCTGCATTCTCCACGTTTCAAGCGCGGTCGTTTCTCTCCACCAAGGACTCTGTTCCAGTGTAGCAAACCTGATTCATATTATGGAACTAAATTTTTCCGTTTGTTACACCTTTTTGGTCCATTTCCACGTTGAATTGGCACCTCAGATTTGAGGTGGAGTGTTATTTTAGTGTAATCGACATGCACGAAAACTTTGAGGGTGGGTCTCGGCATGACAATGATGACGGTCTCCTTGTTGAGGCCACGCTAAACATACCTATCTATAGTAGCAGGTAATACAGAAGGTCGATCCGTCTGTGTGTGTGTGTCCGACTTGAAACCTGCACTCCTGCTCACACAATCGACCGATACGAATGATTCAAACAGTAACAGGAAGCAAAGCCTTCTAGTATCACGCCAAGGTCGCGTGTGTGTACCGATTTTGGGAAGACTACGTGGTAGCACTTTTCCACGCCAAGTTTTCCGTGACAGTTTCAGGAAAAGTGCAGGGAAAATGGGTGTGCATTGGAAACAACCATCAAAAACATAATTAACCGACATAAACACAACGACGTTCCAGCACTTTGTTCACCCACGAAGGGGAGTAGAAAGCGACCTTGTACTGCGGGGACGCCATCTGTAGCTCGGAAGTTGTGGCGAATGGCCTCACAGGAAAACCCTCCTCCACAAGGTGTGATGGCAAGACGAGTGCACGTGGCACAATCGACTGTGAATCTACGTTAACAAATTAAAGCTCCGGATGGTGTTTAAACTTGGTGGATATGTCCTTACTGCGGCTCATCGGAGGGACAGAAAAACCCGCTGCAGGCACCTCTATGAACGCCATCTATCCGGGGACAAGTGGAAATTTGTAGACACGATGAAGCATGGATTTATCTAGCCGATTGTGGCAAAATTCGAGCAGTAACGTACACCCCCAGCGATGCACCCGTCCTGACTTCATCCGCCAGTGCAAAGTAAGTTTCTCGAAGGGCTTTATGTTTGTCGCGGGATACTGCTATGAAGGCAAGTTATCGATGCGCCGAGTACCTAACAACTGCAGGATCAACTCCGCATTTTATCAGCAACATATTCTCACGCCAATTTATACAGAAGATCTGCCCCGTTTGTATGGAAATGCAGTAAATCAAGTCCGTGTGCATATGGATAAGGCCGCATCACATACGTCTCGTTCTGCCCAGCGATTTCTGCAACAGATGGCGACAGACACTGGCATCCAGGCTGTTCCCTTCCAGGACATACCCGTGAAGTTACCTGATGCGAATCACATGGATTTTTGCGGGTTTGGCCTATTGAAAAGAGCACTTGTATCTCGTCGTGTCACCACTGTCCGTGGCCTCTGGAAAGCCTGCCAGGAGGAGTGTCTCAAGATTCCCCTTCCTCTACTTCAACGGAGCCTCCTACAATGGAAGTTACGGTGCAGGGCTATTACCAGGAGACATGGTGCTCACATCGAAGGCAACCGATGGTGGTCCCGTGGTTTTTCATAAGGTAGGTGAGACGTCAAAATCGGACCACAGACGGATCAACATTCTGTATATGCACTTGCAACTATAACAAAATAACTTTTCTAATATATTAGCTCATACATGTTAGCATCTAACAATTTTGACTCTCCCTAGCCGCCAATAGCACTTCACTTTCAAATACGACCTCCATTTTCCCTACACATGGCAGCAGTTCCATAAAAAAAACTTTTTTTATACTTAAAAAAAAAGTTTATGGCTTCTTGCAAGTCATAGTTTAAACTGTATATAGTGCTGAGGTTGAATTAGGAACTCGGGTGTACGCGTACTTTATCTTTTTCGTAGTCCTTCTGTAAGGAAACTTCTTAAATACACAGAAAGCACTTTTCGGTTTCAAACATGAAATGATCTTCGGGCGATACGACGCTTTTCTGTTTATAAGGAAGTTACAGTGAAATGTGTTGTAAACAATATTTCACTATGGTTATATAGATTTCAAAATCTAAACAGGTACCATTTTAAAAACAAGAAGTTAATATAGCATGAAAATCACATTACTGTTTTTTGTTCTTTTTACTGAAGGTTTTCCATACATCACAAACAATATTACCTGTCTAAGTGCATTTTCTTAACAGCGCTCCAACCAATTACATTGAAGAGATAGGTACGAATTAAACTGCATAAAGGCAAAAGTTTACCCCCCTTAAAAAAAAAAAAACCTTTGTACATTCGATTATGGATTTGTATACGTAAAAACCGCAAATTGCAATTCTCGCGACATGAGGATGCTAAAGTACAGTTACTTAGGTGGATGGGCTCAAGGAGTCCGAAGACTGCTAAGGAATTCATCACCACTCAGTTTGAATTTAAATTTTAACAGAACTTACAAATTCCGAAGCATAAAGATAACAAAAGTGACATCGAAAATTTACGTCGAAGATGAAGCAATCACCCTAATCATGAACGCATACCTATCCTCGTGGTCGAGGCGGTAATAACGCAGACTTCGGATCGGCAATGAGTATGTACGCGGGTTCAAGCCCACGCGGCCGACCATTCTGATTGAGGTTGACCCTGTTTCACCACGCCACAACAAAAATAGTACCTTAACGCTCTGGGCGTTACCTTCCTCGTTCTCAACCCACCCCATTCCAGCCTGAGCCGAAGATGCCAGAAGGCCATAAATAATAAATAAAATTCAAATCCAAAGTTGCCGAAATTAGCTGTATACAATGCTGATCTACCGGGATTCGAGAAGGAAAGTTGTTAAATGAACGTTATCATTTAATCTGCAACAAAAACTTGCAGAATCTGCTGTTCATTTCATCTCTGCACTGACCCATTCATACACAATAATGCCGTGATTAACACGAACGCTCACCTTTTTCCTCGTCTATGTCTAAGAGCGGAAAGGAACATTTGGGCATTCCGCAATGAAAATGCAAGGGATTCCCTAAAGTAAGTAGAGGATTTCGGAAAATTTCTGGAGATGAGGTAGGTCGAAATGAGCATGAATTAAACGACTTCCCGTGTAGGTAAAGATGATATACGTCATTCATAGCATCCAACTGGGCAATGATATTCAATCTCTCTGATAACAAATAAATAAAAGGTTTGAAATAATGCAATTCTTACTCCTACTTATTATGCGAGCACGCATTTAAAATAAAATCGTTCGGTATATGGAATCTACTTGAGATATCGACTTGCCGCAAACGATTTATTGTTTCCTGGTGGAATACCATCCCATTCATGCTAATTTCAAGCAATCATTACTTCAGAGAATTTCTGGGAAACTCCTAATTCCTTTGGAACATCCCTTACCCGCCCATTGCGAAATTTTGAAATATGCACTTTCTGATAGTTTACATTTAAAGTCTTTGACGGTACCATGCCGTATCAGCTCTACTGTTCGTACTGATAGAAATATGAAGCTGTTCATTTTTCCTAGTTTTCGGCAGCCTGTAGCTCCGGAACTATGCGCATCTCCCAAATTTGTCAGAGGAATTATTTTTTGTTTTGATGTGAGGAATCACCTCCAGAAGTTTGTCTGTGTAGTTCATAAACACCCTGAATATAATCAAGCTTAAAATATTATAATAATTTAGCATGAAACTAAATTACACTTTCCCATCCCGCCGTACCACCAGATACTGTTCCCTCTAAACCAGTTAGTTCAAGCTCAGATAATTACATACGATTGTTTTCAAAGTGACAGTATGAGCTAAATTACCTTAGTCCATCACTCTACTGCACACACAACAGATACAAGTAAATATGTTAGTCTAAAATGGGGTTTTACATTACATTTTCAGT
The DNA here is from genome assembly GCA_022664845.1 of Lepisma saccharinum. NCBI lineage: Eukaryota > Metazoa > Arthropoda > Insecta > Zygentoma > Lepismatidae > Lepisma > Lepisma saccharinum. The sequence continues at coordinate 54,493 of JAGDQP010008161.1, forward strand.
CAGGAATAAATAACCCCTATTGAGATAAGTTTTCTTCTAAACAGCTATTTTTAATTACTACTGTTATCATATTTGCGTATAGCAACTATTGCTATCACTGTTACGGAATACTAGCAGTTTTCCCGTTCCTAACGCGAAATTTCTGTCAGTTGGTAGACGGAAAAACATGCATTTTTTACTTACTTATAGCTTTAGTGTTCATTGTGCATACATTTCTTGTAAATATCATTCATATGAAGTACCACTCATTCATTTTATTGCGTTTTTCTTCATTTATATGGTCGATTTTTCTATACTTACGTCTAAGCACTTACAACTGAGCATTCATTTTTACCATCAGTTGGAAGAAGGAAATAAATCCAAACTTTTTTTTTAATTTTACAGGAAAAAATACAATACCTGGAAACTGAGCAATACACAAGGATCAGAATACCGTTCTGAATATTCTGTAAAAATAAGGTTTCCTTTCAGTAAATATTAAAAATGTTATATATACAGTTTGTTAATTTCCCACAAAATAGACTTTTGGATTTATTTCCTTCTTCCAACTACCGATTCATTTAAATTTCACAGTACTTCCCTCGACCAAATCAAACTTCAATCAGTCAAGTGTATTCTAAAAAGTTTTTAATTCATTTACGGCCTTTAGGCATCTTATGCTCAGGCCAGGTGCGTTAAAAGATCAAGATTTAAAAACTAACATTAACCTTCACGGAACGATACCATATTTGGTCACTGCGTTGGGTTTTGTTTGAATGACAATAACTCCCGTTGTAATGGACACAGCAGTAAATCAGAGCTATTTCTGTTTTATCCCCCAAAGACTAAAGAATAAAACTGCGTATACTTTGCGGGGTCAACTTCATGTACAACGGAGGCGTAAGAGGTGACCCTACCCCAATTAATTTATTCCTAATACAATTTACTTTTGAAAAAGGGATTTTGGAGGGGGAAATACTGCGTCAGAACGGGATGGACAAGCAGCGGTACCAATTGTTTTTCTCAAAACCTACATCTTACCCTGATATATCGGCACAGTTCCATCGGAACAATTCCTCCAACAGATATCTCCCAAAAAAATTTTCAGTCAAGTGTGGCACAAAATTTGGGTGAGTCATTCTGTATTTTTTTTTTATTGCATCATTATTCCCATTGTAATTGTAGTGATGTAACTCATTTTGCTTGTTATACACCACAGAATGAAATGGTTTAAGGTAATTGGAGGCGGCGGGAAGAACTAGCAACGTGGTAGGAAAAAAAACAACTGGAAATTAATTTAATTATTTTTTGCAAAATCCCTCTCCCCTGCACGCCTTAAAAATGTTCCTTTTACGTTCAGTGACTACAGGGTTATCAACGTGACCAAGCAGCACTTCATGGAGATGAACAACGTTGAAAAGGATCTCCTTATTGGTGGTCGACTAATGACCTAACGTGGGCCTCTTCTTAATGGTAATCGCCAGATGGAAATCGATGTGCTACTGGCGTGCCACGCACGAGTCGACTGTTCTCTACCCTTCACCACCACCAAAAATCCCTCATCGTAACAGTCACCACCACCAAAAATCCCTCATTTTAACAGTAAGTCTAAAATAATATAATGGTATCATCACGTTTAACATCAGTCCAGTACCAGATACGTTAAATGCCAGGTCACGTGTTCGAGACTCACGTCACCGAACCATTCCTACTTAATGTGTTGCAAGATTGAGCAAACAACGCCTTCGAAAATTTGACGAGGCACAAATTAATGAATCATCCAAGTATATGAACGCATTTATGCCAAGAAATTGTGTGCATCAGACTACAAAATTAAATACTCACATAGTGATAAAGTTTTACCAAAGTACTGTGAAGAATAATCAACCCTAATCTAAACCGTACCTTTTGATGTTTGGAACCTCTGATATGAGCAGCATATGCATCAGAACCTGTACAAGTTACGTCACACAGTTCGCATCTGAGAGCATTTCCTCCTCTCGCAACAGCATTGGATCCGGCCTTTAGAGCAGCTTCTTTCTTCTTATGCTTCTGACCCTCCAGATGTTCCCTGTACGTCTTTAAAATAATAAATAATTATTAATTAATTGATCACAAACAGTTTATACAGCATTTTGGAAAGAATAACTGAAGGGTTCAATTGAAATTATCGCCAAATTCATTTTCAGAAATACTAATATATATATATATATATATATATATATATATATAACTGAATGCATGTCTGTCTATCTGAACACGATTTATAGCTACACGCGTTCCTTGGGTCCAGGCGCAGCAGTTTTAGGTACTTTTTTTTTTTTTTTAAGTCACTGGAAGTGACTGAGTTGTAATGAATAAAAACAATTTAATTGTTTATAACAAAGCAAAAATACATTGTTTCGTTCTCTAAATCAGAAATAAATAAATAGTTCAGATTTCGATTGTTGTAAAACAACAATATTTAGATTTAATGTTTTGAAGCAGATTAAATATATTAATAATGCAAAAGTAGTAGTTGTAGTAGTATGAGTATTGCTTGTAGCATTAGTAGAAGTTGCATTTGTAGTTGTTGCAGTAGTATTTCTCGTAGCTGTAACAGTGGTAGTAATTACGACTATTAGCGTTGCCAACGTATTTTACTCACCCCGCACCAACGCACCGTGATCCGTATACCAAAAATAAAATATAATTTAAAAAAATCGGAATTTCGAATGTCGTTTCGGTAACAAAAAAAAAATCATGAATGCAGGATTAAAGGGTATTAAATTTTTCCCCTAAAATAATTCTGTCAAAGTTTATGATGGTAAAGTGGTATTTACAAAATAATGAATTTTTGTGCAAAGATTTAGTTTCATTTTAAAACATGTTAATTTGGGTAGAATTTTTTCAACCATAACAGTAATCTGTTGTATGTATTCACATTATTTCATAAATATACAGGAAAGAACTAATTAACGACAGAAAAAAAAAAGTTTATGGAAGATGTGAAATTCTCAAGTGAGATACAAAACGGTACCCACTAGTTCCTACGGAGTGGTTTTCTTAAACAAATTCTTTGAAGTGTAACTTAAAAAGTGTTTGTTTGTTTTGTTTTTTCCGAAAACTTGCGAACCTGGCAGTGCATTTCTTGAAAAACAGATGGCGCGGTTCAGTCGACTGCACGTGCACCGCATTACTTCATGTGATTTGTAAACTATGCAGAATGTGGGTGTTTTTTCTTCCCCCTGCTGCATGCTGTTGTTTTAGTAGCAGCAATTTAAGAAGTTTTAGCAGTAGAAACTAAGAAACACCCAATAAGCGAACTAAGTACACTTAATCTTTACAGGAATTCGTCCACAGTTTTGTAGCTGATCATGGAATCCCGGAAAACTCGGAGAATTATAGCAACTAATTTTAAAAAAATTTGCAGCAAAATTTTTGATAGACTGGACATGTTATCACAAACATGACCTATTTATTAAAAAGAATTCTAATTGGCTCGATAAAGATGAAGTCTTTACTGTCTGTAATATAGCTGGCTCAGCAAGTTCTTCCACTGAAGCCAGAGTCACGAGGTCTGCCTATACAAATTTTTGAAGAGTAATGAGAGAAGTAGAAAACGAAAAACTGAAACGTGAACATACGTCTAGTGAACTTGCGTTTGCTACAAAAACAAGCTTAAAGGATGAACGTGAAGTGCATCTAAATTAAATGAGAGAATATTTACGACACCAATAAGAGCCGAAAAATTCTCCGCACGTGGAAACTCACGGTCACGTATCGCAGTTGAACCCTATAAGGAAGACGAAGCCTTATCATTACTTAGGGAAGCTAAATTAGGTCAAACGCAATATAAATTAACTAGAAAATAAGTTAAAGAAAGGAGATTATACCCCTTCTACTATAGTATACGTAAAGCTAAAGAACGTTTTTATCCCTCAAATGATGGTTTTTAGTGAAACGAAGGCAAAACTTCTGCTGTAGAGTTTGTTAGACCACACGATAAGTCGCATAGCTCAAATTCAAGATGCAGTTATAAAGAATCTGAATAATTTGCAACCTGAAAACTTCCCACTGATATCGCAATGGGGTTGTGTTGGTACTAGCGGCCAGAGTGAATACAAACAGCAATTTTCTGATAAAAAAACATTTTTTGTCTTCCCTTTTGTTCCAGTTTAATTACATTACGAAGAAAATAGTGAATTAGCAAATAAAATAATATGGCAAAATCCTAGTCAATCTCTTAGGTGCTTTTTTTTTTATTTAGGGACCCTCATACTAACGTGTTCTCTTTGCAATGTTTGCACCAAATTTACTTCGCGTGTCTGAAGGACATTAGCAAACTAAAGGTGTTCTCCGTGGAATTTGGGGTGGGCCATCCCCACCTGTCTCTCTGTCTCGACCCCTGACGCGGCGTCGAGGCACGGAGCCAAAAGGACTTGATTTTGCTTTTATAAAGAAGGGCGGGATCGGGGATGTTTCTTTTTAGCCCAGTTCCCGGTGGACAAACCTGGGCCTTAGTTCCGCCTTGGGGGGGGGGGGGTGAATGAATTTACTCAATTTTCTTTTCATTTTCCTCTACTTTACATGGTATGCAAAATACCGCAGACTGCACATACTATCCTAGATACTGCAGACCAGTAAGAACAGTGAAAAGAGGAACAAGAGTTACAACTTGAAGAAAAGACATACTGAAAATCAGACAGCAGCACTTCAGCCAACACAATTCACAAGTACCGGGCAAAATATTAAAATTTCACATCAACTTTGTATGACAAAAAAAGGGAGAAGTAGAACAAAAAAAAAAAAAAAAACTGACCATCACATATTTAACATCTGCAATCATTTTATACTAAGGTGTAATAAATTGTAAAAGTTATGACGTTTACTTCGAAATATAAACAATACATTTGTAACGAAAATTATGTGTAAAAACCAAGAACAAAATTACAGTCCATGGAATTTTCCGGTTATCACTGTGTAATGCAATAGCTTTGAACTTGTTAAAAATATGTCACCAGACTAGAGGCGACTGTGGGTACCTAAAAAAACCTACTATTACCGTGAAAATCCGTACTTACGAAAACTGGCCGTTAGGAGAGATGGTCGTTGCATAGGGTGGTCACTCGCAGAAATGTTATTGTAGGTATATGCAAGTAAGTTTTGCTACTTCTAGAGCAAAATCACTACCTACTGATTTTTGCTGAGCTTTTGGTCATTTCGGATCACTGTCCAACGGGCGGGTACTTTGGTTAATTATACATAATCATACCTCTTGTCCTAATCTGATTTCACTATGTAAATGTTAGTGTCAAAAGAAATCTCTGGGCTACATTTGAAACTGTCATCAAGGCACCAGTGTTAAGACTTCAATTTTTAAAAAGATCACAGAGTTTAATATATCCATCTGGTCAAGAACATTAAATAGTCCTTTGATTTTTCAGAGGACTTTCTTCCTGTGACAAACGCACAGGACGAGTACTATCAAAGACAGTTATGGCTTTGGTACTCGTAACAGTTACAAATGAAGCTAGAATGTGTACATTTACCGAAAATGTTTCTACCAAGGCTCCGAATGAGGTAATCGGATACACTGATTTCAGCCCGAAACATCAGGGTGAAAACAGAAACTTGTACTTTTATTCATATTTCTTGAACAGTTTCATGCACAAGGTGTATTCCACATCATTTCGGTTCTGTATCCTAACCATGGATATATTCCATGATGTCAATAGATAAGTATTTTGTAGCCACTGAGAAGCAACGACTAAAAAAAAAAGTAGTCTACAGTACTACGTGGATTTGATTAAACAGTGTCAAGCCACACACCCTTTCGAAGTCCTATTTCTTGAACAAAGTCCCCGAAAAAATTTAACATTTGATGATGGTGATATGTGGTGGAAGTATTCGATTACACGGCAGTATATGAATGACAGGACCATTTGTAAAATCGTCAATATTAGGCAGCGGCTGATCACTGACAGGCGGAAATCGTGTCATGGAGGAAACCATCTTTCTGCTGTGAAAGAAGAGAATTACAAAATGCTAATATGGTTCAAGAAGATAAAGCTTGTACTAGTATACCACCTCCAGCAGGATATGGATGGATCATGGAGAATCAAACCCTTACGACTGCTAACTCTGTGCACCCAACTCAATTCTGAAACTTGTGCGCTGTTCATGGGCCAAAAACAGACAAAAGACTTACATGTGACTGTTCAGCTAACGATTTTCCATGTACAGAAATGTGCTAGTATAAAGCAAATGAAGAACATTGTGGCAATCAAAACAAGATTTTGCATAACCTGATTCCGAAAATGATGTTGATTAAAGTGTGTGAAAGACTTAAGAAAGTAATATTTGAATATTTATTGTTATCTAAAATAATTATTGCAACTGAATTGTTTTATTACTAACTTGATAAATACACGTAATAAACTACGAATATCTGGAAGAGAAAACAGTGTGGCGCATGAATCGTACTAATGTAAAAAGAGTAGGAAAATACAAGTTTTGAAACAGAAGACCAAGAGGCCAGAGATAAGTTGACTTTCCCAACCAATATTCAATGTTCGTGGGAAATAGGTGGTTCAAATAAAAGAATATATACCTGGAAACGAACAGACAACGAAAGGATTCATATCGACTCCGTTCTAATTCAGAACAGGTTCAGAAACTGTTTGTAGAATGTAAAGAAGCTTTCTGATATGATATTGGCAGACGAGAATTTTGTCTTGGCGAAAGTAAACAAAATTCTGAAAAACACAGAGGAACAAAGTTAGCACTCGAGAAGTTATGGGATGACTAAATGAAAGGTAGACACGGGAAAGTTTCAAAGAAAATTACTAGAACAGACGGAAGTACCAACTGTATTTGCTCCTCAATTCAGTAGAAGTAATAGGATAAGATGATAAAAATAAGGAATAGGTTACAGATTAAAACGCTGAAGTTAATGAAAGAAAATTCAAACTTGTAGATACAAAGGAGTATGAAGACGTACAGGAAGCTAAAAAAAAAATAACTTTGAAGAGAAACAGACAAAGAGAAGCATACATGACAAACAAGTCTAATAAAATAGGAGACTTGGAAAGAACAAATATAAGATCTGATGTACAACAAGAATGGTGAAATTCAGAAATTCGAAATGGAAGCAAATCTGATTATTGGAGGACAAAAATGGTGACCCCATTTGTGCTCGGAAGGTTTATTGGACAGAGAAAGAATGCATAGAAGAGATGTACGAAAGGTCCCAACGCCAACATGCATAAGATATACAAGTGTTTATAATACACAGAATAATTTGAAAAAGCTCTCAATCAGATGAATAAAGATAAAAAGAAAAAAAAATGTGGGAGTGGGTGCGTTCCGACAACTGATAACAAAACGTAGGAGAAACGAAAAAAAAAAAACGCGACTGCAACGAAATTCATGGCTCGGGACAATAGCCAAGCGACGTGCGGACAAAACATCAAAACTGGAGAAAAACTGACTGCTGTAGCGCGTAGATATCCGAAACTTGAAATAATAATAACTGTATAGCGTGTAAGTACAAGGTGGGATCGTGGATGGAAATGTGTTGAAAATGCAGAGGAAAAGGGGAGCTTAGAGTTATTGAAGGTTAAGGCCAGGTTTTATTTTCGTGCTCAAACCATGAATAAAGGCATTCTCTCACAGACTGCGTGTTGAGGTGCTGGTCGTAGGGGATAAATGTGGATTATGGCAACCAAGAATGATAGATCAAAATTGATATTGTGGGACTCGGTGTGCAAGGAAACTGGTGGATCCGGTTTGTTGATAATACAGAAGTGACGATGGTTATTAATTCGAATGTTAAGAGCACAACTTGTTTCCCCCACATAAAAGGCATCACAGAACTTGCAGGTTAGGATGTATACAACAACATTAGGGGTGTGGCATGTACCCTTGGGATTGAGGGTGTACAGACCATTAGCAGTATGATAGTGATTGTGGGAGAAGTGATAAAAATGGAGCAGACCTTACATCTGGGTCTCTTGCATGTCTGTGCGCCGGTTTGGTGTGGTGGCAAGGAGGGATTCGTACGGACCAAGATGTTTCTAAGATTAGGTGGATGTTGAAAAACTAATCTAGGTTTGGTGGGGAATATTGAAATTGTGTCTCTGGGTCGGATTAGAGGATGATAAAAAGATGAAAAACAATGGAAAAATCTTCTGGATAACGCTGATGTGAAATGAGGAGAATAAGTGCTAAAAATAAGCGAGAGAACATACTTTAGAAAATAAAGAGAAACTGGTTAGGACAGTAGCTGCGCAGAGATTATATACTGAAGGTATGGTTAAGGGAGAAGAGGAAGACGACGAATCCAACTTATTAACACTATTAAGGATAACTTAAGATAAGGAAAGCGCAAAATCGGGACAGTTGGAAAGGGTCTTAAGAAATCTCTAGAACTAAGAAACCGATCTTAATCCTATTTATTACTTTTACTTGAAAGTATACATTCTTTGACGTTTTCTTAAAGAACTCAATATTCTGAGTAATTCGCAAAAAATTAAATACTGCTACTTTTTTTAATCGCTTGTAACTCCTTCTACCGCCAAAGTAAATTAGCATTTTCAGCCTATACTTTGAAGTTTCATGTACTGCTCTGCTCGAATTTCATACGAACATCCTGAAATCACTTAACAATAAGAATTATGTCGTCATTGGATTATTCACTGATCTGTTAAAGGTATTTGACAAAATTGATCATATTATTATGCTCAATAAATTGTTTCAATATGGCATACGAGGTGTAGCAAACCAGTGGTTCTCATCCTACTTAAACAAAATCGATGCCGCAACTTTCCAAATTACAAAACTTGAATCAAATCAATCTCAAACTTTCTTCTCGTAAACTAAAATTATAAGAGGCTTTTTCCTATCTTAGTTAGGACTATTCTATTCATAATTTACATAAATGATCTGATAAAGGTCTTATACCCAACAAAATGCATGTTATATGGTGATGATATATTTATTACTGAAAAAGATTCCAATTTAGTATTGGTCAAGGCAGAAAATGTAATAAACAAAATAGTCACTTGGTTGAACGTAAATAATAATCTCCTAAATACAGAGAAGACTGTCGTAATGAACTTTTGTTGCCCAGGAAATAATCCCTCCTTCCCTTTACTGAACGTAAATCGTAGACAAATTCAATATTTTAAATAAACAAAGTTACTAGGTGTTCACACTGACCATGATCTATCTTGGAAACAAAAGTCAAAACACTAAATAGAAAATTAACCGGTTTATGTTTTGCGTTCTTTAGGTTACGAGATACTCTTTCAAGAAATAGTTTTTATTGTCGCTATACTATGCAAAAGTTCAATCGCTTCTCAGTTTTGGAATTATCTTTCGGGGATCTGCCGTATGCAGTCAGACAACTTTTCGGATACAAAAGAAAATACTAAGAATAATATTCTTCAAACTAAATAAAAGATCATCATGTAAACAAATATTTAAATCACAATTTTTTTTAACTCTTCCAAGCCTATATATTTATAAATCCATACAATTTGCAACACAAAACAAACATATGTTTACACAGACAAAAGATATGCACGAACATAATACACGACATTTAAAAAATATTAACGTAGTTCAGCAAAATTACTCCAATATATATATATATATATATATATATATATATAAAATAAATCACAGCC
>JAGDQP010008162.1:0-64138 GCA_022664845.1 Lepisma saccharinum
AATATATATATATATATATATAAAGCTTTTGAACTCTAACTATGCAGCATGTATACCAAGAGCTTTAGTGATTTGATTATTATTGGGATTATAAGCCTTTTCTGACATTTATATTATCACTACAATGACTTAAGTAACATTAGTTCCTATATCACAATACATAAACTTTTCTAAGAATGTGCCGTCCAGTTTGCAAAGTTCAGTAGTTCAGGAAACACTGTTCACTTATGAGAAGCATGAGTTACAAACTAACTTACTGTGTTGCTTACAAACGTTTTTTCCACACTTGGAGCATGTCAAGGTGCTTTTTCTGTGAAGATCGTAAGGACAGTATCCGCATCTCCTCCTTTTTGGTTCTTGAGCTCTGACTTCTTCTTCGGTTGGCTTGGAAACTCCACATCTTTTCAAGGCATCTTGAACTGACTTTGGGAGATTAGGTATTGGAAGTCTCATGATCATCTGAGGTTTCACTAATTCTTCTGCGAGTTCTCTAAGAAAAAGACGACGTTTGTCTGTTCTGTTAGGAAAATAGCCTGGATGTTGAGTGGAGAAGACAACATAACTGTTCAAAGCTGCAACATCCATCATATTCGTCCATAATACAAAAGGCCACCTTCGACTTTGTCTTTTGGAAGTATAGTAACGAACTTTCTGGTCCATTCCGTCGACACCTCCCTTTGTTGAGTTATAGAAAGTTATTATTTCCGGTTTCTTCTTCGGGTGGTCTTCAACAATGGATTTGTCATGATGCATTGTACTAAACATAATTACTGATCTGTTCCTTTTGGGTACGTAACTTACAAGAGTGACGTCATTTTTGAAGGCGAAAATTGAAGATCCTAGTTCTCTTGAGAGGGATGCTTTCAGCTCCTTCGGGATATCAGGTTTGTTTTGTCTTATTGTTCCCACTATTGTGATTCCTTGCTGAAGCATATCCTCTGCAAGACTAACACTGGTAAAATAATTATCCATTGTTACGTTTCTTGAAGAGTTTTTCACGGTCTGAGTGAGTTCTTTGACAATATTTGCTCCCAAATTTCTTTGAACTGGCTCATTTGGTTTCCTGCCTGTATATACACACCCATCAACAGCGTATGATGATTTGGCATCGCACAACCAAAAGATCTTTATGCCATATTTGGAAGGTTTTTTCGGCATATATTGGATGAAACTACACTTTCCGCGAAATGGCACTAATTGTTCATCAATCGTTACAAACTCACTGGGAATAATTACTTTTCTGCAATTATCAAGAAAAAGATTCCACACATAACTAATTGCTGCAAGCTTGTCCGTTTGCAGACGAACACTTCGTGTACGCTTGTCGTCAAATCTTAGTGCTTTACGGATATCTTCAAACCAGTTGACAGACATTGTTGCTTTGTAAAGAGGATTAGACCTCTCGTCCAGGAATAGCTCACGAATAGGCACATCGCAACTCGAAATCAACTCCTGCTTGTAACAGAATACCGAAAAACGCATTCATTTCTTCAACGGAAACGTTCTTCCACTGCTTCCCCTCTTCCGTTGCTAATCTTCGCCCTTCCAAATTAGTGCAATGTATAATTTCTTCTATTATTGAATGTGTTATGATACAGTCCCATGCGTCTTTGGGACACGATGTTTTCACTTCCCTTGAAACACCGGGGGTACATTTTACAATATTATGAGCTCGGGTACGTGAAGTAGACGGAGCGTTCTTCTTCCATACTGTTCCATTTACGCTAATGAAGGTATCATCTTTCTGTGTTTGTTGTATGCACTCACTGTCACTACAATACTCTGAATCTGATGAAGAATAGTTCTGATCACTTTCCTCACGAACACTAATAGGCCGAGCACTACTAGAACAATCCTCAACTTCAGAGTCGGTCGCACTACTATCGAATATCACTGTCTCTTCGTCAAGACACATATGCACAAAACTGCTGAAGTCTTCGTCTGATGCTTTCCTTTTCTGAGTAGAGGCCATTGTAGCACCAAATGTAATACGAAACACACGAATCTACAACTTACAACGGCAAGACAAATACATTCCTAAAATAGCAAAACCTTCGGTAATTTATAAGTGCTAAATAAAACAACAAAACTCATAATTACATCAATATCTATTACATTCTCCAAAATTGATATAAGTTGGATACAACTTACTAAACACATTTTATTTCTTTGCGAATTTACAATGTAAAATGCTTTGGGAAAACAATCTACAAGAAAATCACTATCAACGTGCGTAGTGCCATCTATTGACAATCTTAAAATGTATAAAAGCATTTAGTTATTCAATGCCAGGTCCGAAAATATTATAGAAAGATATATTTTACGTCAAAAGTTTGAAAATAATGCAATGCGAACGCAATCTGGTCAAGGGCCTCGCAGGCCCTGCATATGCATTGATAGGGTATAAATGAGAAAATGCAAATTACTAAAAAAACGTTGACAGCTAATGGGTACAGAAAGACAATACACAATGTACATCCTCAATCCGAAGATTACGCAAAGCCACAGCCTTTTACACAATAAAATATTTCAAAGGCTAAAGAAACAAAACTACATAGGGCCTCGGAAGCACTGCTTATGCATCCAAGGGTTAAAATCATTAATATGACAACAAGCATTTTGCCTCCTGACTTTTGCATGGCACTTGATAGATAGTACTTGCAAGGGAAAGAAAAATACAAAACAGTCACTTACCACTTTGTCAGTAGATTGGTAATAACAAAACTGAAACCTGTGATGAGACTTTACGAATGGCCTTTTCCACCTTCCTCTTTGTTAGGGTACGATGCCGTCAATCGGTTCTTCAATGCTTGTAAGGATTCCGACCGGGGGGCGCTTGGGCTGGGCCCGCACTTCACTAGGGGTAGATATATCTTCTTTTTTGAACTTAGATAACGCTTTGCGGCGTTTTTGTTTGGAACTCGCAGTTTTTGGGGGACGTTGTACGGTTGAACCTTCTGGCGGAGGGTGCCCCTGTATATTTGTGTCACTGGAATAGTCGTCTGAGACAGATGCACTAGAAAGGACACTTTCTTTTGTAATTTGTGGTATCGGATTCACTGATACAATTGCTTGCGAAGAAGTAACACCTTCTATTGCACTTTCACCTCCCGGACTGGGGACGGGCAAAACACTATCTTCCGTGTTGAGTGAGTCCTTATCTTCTTTTTTTTCTTTGGCTTCGGAATAAACTAGCCTGAGGGTATCTCGCTCACTTACTTGAACAGCTGGAGTTCCGTTTGGCTCGTTATGCCTAATCGCCGTTTCTGTGTGGCCTCGTAGACGCGAAGCTGTTAGGTCAGGGAATGTAGTGTATGACGCTATTTCAGGGGGAGAGTATTTGGAATTTAAATTTGGTGGAAACACTTTCCTCGTTTGTGGTATCGGGATTGTACACTGATGATTTTCTTTATTAAGTTCATTACATTTGGCACAAATGTCTTGTTGGAAATGAGAAAAAACCTGGATATTGAGCCCCAAAATATTTTAAAAAATTGGAAGCTTCCTACACAGTTTGCTAAAAGTAATGACGCGCTTTCCTGTATACACTTTAAAGCGATAGTATTGAGAACAATAATTTTTTTAAACGTTTGTCATAGTTCCATACGGCTGAAAATTTGTCTTAGCCTGTTCGTCGGACACTTCAGGAGGTAAAATGAATGCCACTATTTGAAATGTGCCGTTTGACTCTAATTGAACGGGTAGTTCATGGAGTATTCCCCCTTCTTCTATAATTGGTTTACCTTGGCACAACTGGATTGCTTTTGGTGCTATCTCCAACGTTGAGCAGCGAATGAACGCTAATTTCTTGTAACTGTCAAATTCGATCGACTCCACTTGTCCTTCCTGAAGCTTTAAGTGGTCCGCAACTGCTTCGTGAAATGCCACTGCATTCGCTCGTTGATTTAAACTACGTAAGCTGAGACTAATTGTATTTTTTCGTTGTACTATGTTCATACTGTAAATAGAAAACACACAAAAAAGGCGAAGAAAAATACACTGGACACTATCTCTGAATAGTACACGTAAAGGCGCACTCCACTAACACGGAGCTCACACAAACACAACTTACTTGGGCGAACTCAAGCTGACGTCTTTCACTCATCTACTGCGGCTCGCTTTGCATGAGTAACATTTTAAGTCTATCTGATCAAGTGATTCAGATTATATTTTAGTAACCGAATATTTGACATTACCAATATTGCCCCTCGATATGGTAAACTTTAAAGTATTCACCAATGCAAAATTCAACATCGCATTTCCTACAGTACGTTTCATACAACTTTGTGTCTGTCTTACCCGTTTAAATCAGAACAGAACAGGCATGTCGTCAAGCAAAACGATAAAAATTAAAAATACTGGGCACCGAGCTATTTTAGTTCAGTGGTAGATCGTTGGCCTTGCATTCGGGAGATCGTGGGTTTGATCCCAATGGCCGACCATCCTGATTGAGTTTTTCCTCACTGACACCAGTCAAATGGTACCTTCGAAATAGGTCGTGGTCGACACCTTCCCGAATACTTTCTCTTTCCTTCCACGGCTTGAGCCCTTAGATGTCTAAAGGCCAGAAATTAAATGCTATGAAAAGAAGGAAGAGGTCTTAGGACACTGATCATTAGCAGCGGGCTTTATTTTTTTTTTAAGTAGAAGCTGGGGCGGAAGGTGTGAGCTTTTGCTCTTGTGGGCCTGTCTGTATACACAAGTGTGCTTCTAAATCCTACCTTTAAAATTGCTGTCTGTTACATAAAGAGACGTTACTAATGTCAGGAAGAAGTATCATTATGTTTCTATTGTAGTCTCCAATAATATCACATTATAGTCAGAATAAAGAAAGATATATTCTGTTTTATTAAAACGGTTCGTATCGGTAGCAAGTAACCTGGTCATGTACTCTTGTTACATGCCTTCACTCATTTTTCCTCCCTGAGTAACGTGGCGCCTACCAGAAGAAAATCGAGAGTTGTTGGCATACCTGTGTACAGATAATTTCACTATAATTAATAAATTAAATTTCTCTCGACATGTGCGCAGTAGATTTAAGTAAAAAATAAATTCGATTATTCAAGCTGAACTGAAATTTGGGAAGCAGGAAACGTATATGAAAAAGCTTGATTACTTTTCTTCTAAGTTACACGAGCTCCTCATCACTGAGAGGAAAATGATCCAGCAAGAATTTTCCAGCATGTATTGTTGGTTTTGATTTTTTCTGTAGGATGCTGCTAAGCATTATTTATGGCTCGAATTTCCAGCATATATGGTCTGTTTTAAAACTTTTGCTTGATCCAGCATATACAGCAAGAAATACCAGCAAAAACAGCAAAGCTCCAGCAATTCCATCATTATTTCTTTCTGGAACCAGCAAGAAATTTTAACCTGGACATGGCCTTAAATGGGCTCAAGCAACTTTCTGTTTCTTCTGCTGTAAAATATATGCCCTTCTGCCTTAAACTAGATGAATTGTGTGAAAATATTTTTATAGGAAACGTAAACAACTTAATCACTCTTACGAACAGTGGCTGAGCTCCCGAAAGCTTTGGGATTTCTAAAAAAAATAAAGGTTATTCATTCCTATGCTGATAGTTCAAGCCAAACCCCCAATTCCATGATTTCTAGAAACTAATTATTTCTGAGATAAACCTCTCCTAAAACACTTTTCTAGACCCGCCACTGCTAACCAATGCATATTTGAGAATCTGTAAAGAATCAAACATCTCTTACCCAGAAGTAATTGCATCACATATTTCATTTTGGAACATGTTTTGTGCCCCAAGGAGTTCAATCCTGTTATAATCTTTTTTTTTTTTTTTTTTTTTTTTTTTTTTGTAAAATCACCATGAAGATTCATTTAATTTACTAAAAATTTTGTTTGTCCTTATTGTTGAAATGTAAGTTGGAAAAGTTGTGACTCGACCGGGGATTTCTTGCTCTCTATGGCACATGTAAAACAGAAATCCCGGTATGATCCCCGGTTGAATAGCAATTTTTCCAACTTACACATTTCCATGTCTTTGTACTGCAGTGACTTGAAGTGTTTCTCTCGCAATTTTGCAGGGATGGGCAGTTCAGTTAGTTTCAAAGACTGGTACGCAGTGACCTAGTTCGCTCGAGAGAACAGTTCAAAAGGCCAGTTCGTTTACTTCAACGACTGAGATGGTCTCCCTATAGCAGCAGAAGGGTTTTTCTGATCACGTGGTAGCTTGTTTCTAGTTCGCGAACTGAACTTTAGTTCAAATAACGGTAAATTAGAATGAAACAGATGTCCCCGAGCGGAAGTGTTGTTACAATACGTCCCTCATTCTGTGCCCACTGCCTTCAAAGCAGCACGAGGGCCATGAAAGAGATGCATTGATGCACCCACCATTCTAGTCAGAGAGAGAGAGAGAGACGGAGTTAAATATCTGCTTTAGAAACATCACAAAAGCGAACGCGGTTGAACTTGAAATTTCCCGCGATTTGTCTACAACCGGGGCAGGGGTGAATTGCGTAAATGTCCTTTTCGTCAGTAAAACTCACTCTCGTATGAGCACGCATTTAGTTCACTACGTGAGCTAAATTTTCTCTATCTGTTTTATTTTATTGCTTCTATCTTTGCTGATTTTCAAAATTTATATATGTGAGATGCGCAAGAATTTAGCTCGCGTGCGAACTACAGTCTGTCAATCCTCTGAACCAGTCAGTAAAAAGACCAGTTTCTTGAGACCAGTTCGTTCGCGAACTACACATCTCTACAATGTTGTCCCTAGTGTTAGAAAATAATTGGGCATCATTTGTACTGCTGTTTCCTTCGATTGACTGTATTTTGTGTTGTACAGCTTTGGCTTAACTTTTTCAAAATTAAAATTACTATTAATACAGATTAGTATAAAAAATAAATTATTAAACGAAAATCAAAACAAGCGTGGTAATACATCCAAATATCAATGCGTATGCTCCGTTACGATAATGTAACTTCCGTTACATCATTACTCGTAACGGAAAATATGTATACGAATTGTACAAATTGTTACCTTTTTGAAAATAGAGCACACTTATGTTAAAAAAAATAATGAAAGGAAGACAGAATTAAACTACGCCCATATTGCTACATTGACATTGTAAGTACATTTGGAATGCTCATAGATCTTGCCTCTTTTATATGGAACGGCAGAAACAAATTTATCAGAACGTCCTCACAAACTTGACACTCTATATCAGGATATCTGTTCTGCATAGCTCAAGCTCACCCGAATACATGGCAATTAAAATAGTAAATACGGCAGAAGTCGAAGAGCGTCTCGCGCTAGGAATTTGAGAGAGGAAAATGTAAAGATACATGACCGCACCTCACCTCCACTTTCCCATGGTCACTAATTTAAGATAATGTACGAAAAATGCAAAAAAGCAATTATTAATAATAAATACGAGCATATGAAAATATATTTCGAAAGAAAAGAAATGAAAAATTGTGCCCCAGGAGGGGTTTGAACCCGGGACCTTTCACTCAAGAAGCGAACGTCTTGACCATTTTTTTTCGACTACGGTAACTACTTTTTTTTATTTCTCGAAAATAATGCAAATACATTACCTCTTACATACGAAAGTACATAAACACTATAGCAACTGAATAGCAGATTGCCATTAATATATTGCCCTATGATAGTTGGCATACATTTGGTTCGACATGCGTGTGAGAGTTCAAAAAATCTTAACAATAAAGTATTTTTGTACAAGTCAACAGAATCAGTATACTGTAGGTTCAATATAATATACAAAGTTGTAGCTGTTAACCAAATTAAAAATTTACGTTTTGTTGGAGGAAAATATTTGTAGCAGGGAAACGAAATGAGAGTATGAAAGTGAAAACTATGAGGAGGCTGTCGGATAATCCGACCAAAAATAGTTCAATATTCCTGCCAGATTGCACCAACTTGATTACATGTGGTAAGTGTATGTTGAATAGACTCTTCGGCGCCACATATTTGACATTTGCTATCCTGAATAATACCATATTTATATAATAAGTCACCGGTGGGATAATTGTCATTAACAATAAAAACCCAGGTTTGATGGAGAGAAGGTTCGTTTCTTAATTGCGCTAGAGTGGGCCAAATCAGAGGCCACTGATGTAGCCGAAATTTTTCTGTAATTCTTACAGACAAATTTGGTTTCGTTACAAGTTCGTGATACAAATGTTTGGTGGACAGATTTTCTATTTCTTGTTTGTCAATCAAAGCATATGTGATATCTAAAAAAAATCATTTAGGTACGGAAGGAGGTGCTTCCATTCATTCATGTCCACCGGCGCCGTTAACTCTATTAAAGATAGTACATTTTGAAAAAGACCATATGAAAAATTTTCAGAGAAAGCACAAATTATTTGTAAAGTACGATGTAATCTGAGAGCATGCCCTTGCATTTGTGGGTTTTTTAATTGTAAACCACCTTCTGCATAAGGAAGGGTTAATTGTTGTCGCTTAATGCGTAAAGGAAAGCCTTGGCACAAAAAATAACCGATCATTTTGTTTACTTTAGCCCAAAACAGGTTAGAAAAAGGTAATATTTGTATCCAGTAATAACATTTACTGAAAACAAAGGAATTAACAAAATTCACTTTGTCAATAATAGTATTGAAACTGAACTTATGATTAAGGAGAACGGAACAGATTTTGCCAATTACATGTGACTCATTGCGCTTTATTGTTGTTTTAATATTATTTGACCAAAGGAAACCCAATATTTTATGTTGTGTAGTCATGGGAAAAAAAACTGGCGATAGTTATTGATCTGGTCCTCCTTAAAGTACACAATTTTGGATTTAGTAAGATTAAGCTCGATACCTGCTACTTGTTGATACAGAAAAAAACACATTTTTTTAATGTTAAACATTTCTTCTGTCGACCAAATTACAAAGGAAATGTCATCAATATATGACATCATTTTAAAAGTACCAGAATTACATGAAATACCTTGGAGCATAGAATAGGCTTTCAGAATAAAGGGCGCTAACGTAACCGTAAAGAGGAAGGAACTTTCGGTGCCACCTTGGGAAATGCCTTTCTTCAATTTAAACCCAGGGGAGATGCGACCATTCAATCGTAATTTAATTTGCCTATTGGTATACACAAGGGCGATGATATTTACCAAAGAATCTGGTATTCCTAAGGCTTTTAATAAGTGAAATAAATATTGGTGCGAAACTGAGTTGAATGCAGAACGTAGATCAGTACTTAAAACAACAAAATCTGCATTGGTATTTAGAGTTTGAAACTGAATGATGTCTCGGAATTCCGTTAACAAAATATGGAGGGGTGTGGAGTCACGAAGACCCCCCTGTACCTTATGAATTAGTTTTTCAGAATATTCCATTAATCAAAGCGTTATACATTTTAAAAACAACTTAATATCTAAATTAGTTAAACTAATCATGCGTAAGGAGTCAAAAGACGCCTGTCATGGTGTTTTTGGAATCAAAATTGCCAAAATATTAGTGAATTCATGAGATAAAGTGTGTGCTGTCCACAACTCATTGAATACTTCACATAACGCCGGCAGTAGTAAGTCACTAAATGCTAGATAAAACTGATTATTTAACCCATCGAGACCACCGACCGAATGTGGGTTAAGTGTCTTAAAAACCTGACGAATTTCGGGAAGAGTAAAAGGTTGTTGAAGATGAGTTTGGTCGTCCGGTGTTAATTGGGAGGAAACGATAGAGATAAAATCATTATGGGGTTATATGTGGTGTCCTGTTCAAAAAATTGCTGATAACTGGTAAAGACCTTGTTGTACACATGTTCTTTTTCATAAATTATCCCATCAGTATGCAAATAGGAATTTAAAAAACTAGATTTTGTCCTTTGATTTGCTTTTTTAACGTGCAAAATATTGGGTATTTGATTGGCACCCTCCTTACTGAGTCTACTTCGCTCTATGAAACCAATATTTTCCTTTCTGTGTAAGGAAAGGATCTGTGCTTGTATAAATCTTATTTTATGCAAAACGGGTTCACCGTTTTGTAGCTGCATTACATAGTCTTGCAAAATGCGATAATAATAATACAAACGTTCTCTGGTTATTTGTCGTTGTTGCCGCGTAAATTCCTTAATAACATACACTAATTTCTTTTTACAACAAATCCACCAATCCATTAAGGAGAACATCTTACCTTTTCGTAATAATAATTGTTTCCAAGTTAGTTTGATTAAAGCATGAAAATCATCATTTTCTAAACACAAATTTGAAAATCGCCACACAAAAGTTGGGCGGTAGTGTTTGATAGAAGGCATCTCAAGTTTACATATTACTGTTAAATGATCAGAAAAACAAGTCTGTATTAATTGAATATCTTTCAGCCCATCCGCCAACTGTTTGGATACATAAATGGCGTCAATTCGGCTTTTACTGTTGGACGTATAAAAGGTACAACCTTTTTTATCTTTTTTTAAAAAGGGCCATACATCAATTAACTCAAAGGCTTTAATAAATTGATTTAGGCTATCACTGTAATTATTACCGGGAAAACTATCATGATGAAAAGCGGAGGAATTCATATCTCCCATACAAATAATAGGCATGAATTTATAACCTATAAAGGTAGCCAGCTCTTGTGAAAAAAAACGTTCCCTTGTAAGCCGATGCTGTGATCCAGAGAAAGCATAAACATTAGAGAAAACAACATCATTACAACAAAAAGAGAGGATCCGACCACTGGGATGGTACCGTAAGTCGGTAACAGCCAGGTCTTTCCTGGCTAAGACCCCTACCCCCTGACCTGTATCTTTGATTGTATTTTTATAATAATCATAATTAGAAATCTTAAGATCTACATTTCGAATATCTTGAAGATGTAAGATATCGATGCCAAAATCCTGGATAAACTTTTATATAGCTTTACATTTAGTAGTAGAAAAACTTGTACAGACGTTGGTTGTAGCATATGTATAGGTTTGTGTTATATTACAAACACGCAAAATACTGGTATCTCTGTTGCACAAACAGAGAGAAGAAAAAAAGAAAAACAGTAGCACACGAAAAGCAACTTGAATAGACAGTTAGTTTAGCTGCTGGAAACATTCCGTCTGTGGTGTATACACAAAACGCCTTCAGCTATTAACGTTCACTGATAACCTAAGTTCACTCCGGTTCGTCCCCCCTTTCTCCTTCGAGAGGAGGCACAGAACGGCTTCGTAACCTGTAGTGACGTTGACTCGTCATGGAGATCGGTATTTGACCTTCATCTTGTTGCTTCTTTTTTTTAATTGTCACTAATTCGGAAAGGAAAGTTTCGCGAGTATTTCGCTTTTTTTTCATGTTTTTCACCAGAAAAAACTTGGCTACTAGATGGTAAAGAACAAGAAAAGTGATCGTCTTTTTCTTCTACATCCATGAGTTGTTCAAGAGAAACGAGGTTAGTTTGAAACTCGTCAGCGGGGAGCTCTATGTCTACAGCCGAATTTTCGTTCACAGTAACACCCAAAGGAATTGGGGCATGTTGACTTTCAGAAACTTGGGGGGCCAGTTGTTCAGAAGAACGTTCGAGAACACTTACCTCGTCCTGCTTATCAACAAAAACCGCACCAGCAGCGTTCGCATTTACCTGCTCGGCATTCTTCCCGTCGGCGAACTGTTGCGTGGAAATACTGTTAGAACTTACAGGAGGTGGTTTTTCGTTGCCAAGCGGTTGACGGAAGGAATGACGTGCAAATCTTCGGGCATCGAATTTATTTTTCGTAAACTGCCTAACACTGGAAAACTGGTCATATCTAAATGGAACTCACTGTTATTGAACTGGTTAATCGACTTTCGTACGGAATGGCCTGTTGTTTGCTCATGTTTACGTTTGGTTTTAGCTTTACATTCTGCTACAAAATGCCCCTCTTGTCCACATCGAAAACATTTATCGGCATTGCCAACATGAAAAGCTAACACTCTAAAACCAAAAATGTGTAAGATCGGTGGAACCTGTTTTTTTAACTCTGAAAAAATCACTTTGCGCTTGCCCGAGTACACTTGCAGGGGACATGGGTGTCTATAGACATCCTGTATAACTTTGACCACTGTTCCATAGGACTACATAGAAAATGCCACTTGTTGATCACTGACGTCCAAAGGTAAAGAATGTAAAGTAATGACCGTAGTTTGTTCATTAACTAACGACACCGAAATGGGATACGTTTGATCGTCAGTATGAAACTCCACTTGCCGATGACAACTATGCACTAACTTCTCAGCTAAGACCAACGAAATCACTCGAAGGAATACCGATTTGGTATAGGAATCCACCTCAAGGCTCACAACGTTATCGATAGATAAGTTAAATATCTTAACAAGCCAATGTTGCAAATCCAAAATGTCAGGTTTTTTAGGATAAGTAAAAAAATAAAAGCGTAGCGTATTTTGACGAAAAAGCTTTTTTCGTTGCCCTTCTTGACTAGTAGTTGCCATACTGCTTAGTGCTAATAAGCCACTCGAAAAATTGAAATCACTATGTTCTCTTCAACGACTTAGAAACTATGTCAATAAAAAAATAAACGTACGTAAAAAATAAAACAAAGAACACACAAGAAAGGTATGGAACACCAAAGTTGCTAGACACACCCCTAACTGGGCCTTTGCCTTTGCAAGAGCTTGCACCTCGCGCTCCACTCCACTAGAGTCAACCATTCGGCCACGAAGCCGAGTTAGGAAATCTCGGTTTCGTCGTTGTATTTACAGTGGGTTGCGTCAAGTATGTCAGTCTGACGTCGTAGGTGACAACGACTTCCGTCGTGTTTACTATCTTAATCCTCACTACGCTCGTATACTGACGCTATTCTGACCAGGGAAACTACTGCGCGCAATTTCTCCTTATTTGGTGGAGCAGTTTAATGTATACTAAACGAAAAGTATACATTAAAGATGATACTCGGTAGTCTTGGATTTTGTACTGTAATATTTGTCAGTATATTATTTGTAAAAATGCTACAACCTTGTGATAAATTTCGTGAAAAATAAATAATAAATAAATAAATAGTTTTGTGTTGCTCCTTGACGTCCTCTCCGTCATTGCCCCCTCTGTATTCATCATTGCCCCCTCTAAGTATCCGGGCTGGCTACGGGCCTGGTCCAAGAAAATGATTTCATATTTAAATACAATGCTTTCGGAATATTTTTGGAGCTGTTTTGTATAAAGAAAAAATATAAGAATGTCACATTAAATGGATTTTAAGGAACTGGGTGTTATACAAACACGACTCGTTGTTAAGTAGCTTATGCTACTGTGAATCTAGTGTTTTTTTAAAAAAAAAAACGAAAGAAATGAGTGCCGAAAAAAAAGAAAAAAGTTTTTTTTATTTTTCGTTGTACTTTGAAAAAGAACTGTTTTTATTTTTTTACTTTTACGAGGTCCCTGACAACATTTTATGATCAATGAATTAGTTACAATATTAGTTGATGTTCAAATCATACATTTAAAAAAAATCCACAAAGGTACTGCGTCTGACAAAGATTTCGAAGCAAAATGTAGGTTTTCTGGGGCTAAGCCAAAGATGCCTAAGCGTGCTAATGAGATATATTGCATTCCAAATGTAAATTGAAAGTTTTTGTACACTTTTTAACGTAAGATCATCCAATTGAACGAAACCTAAACAACAAGTGCATTAGGTGTGGAAAGTAGGGCATATTGGTGATAAAAAGGCAAAAAAAATCGTCAATAAAACCACGTTTTTTTTGCTTCGTCAAAAAAATTTTTTTTGTTTTTTCTCCAAAAATTTTATGTTTTTTCTCCATTTTTTCCCCGGCCTTTAAAACACTAGAATATACATGCTGTTCAAAATTAGAATGTATTACTATAAGTATGTCTGAAGATATATGCTCTACTTTCCTCTATTGCGCATTATATAATTGGTAATTGTTCGAAATAGGCCTATTCAATTTAGAGCATTATGAAATGTTCAACGAATGTATTTTGTGTATGAAACTACATTTTATTTCTTGTATTCTGTCATTCCATTCATTGCCTTAGTGCTCCAGAAAATACAATCCTATCACTTTTCTATTGTAAAATCAATAACTATCACTTTACTATTATTGTGTAATGAAATGCCAACCGGATCTTCCTTATATACTCTTGATACAATATTTACAGTAGCTCCTATGACCAGAATCCAGAGCAGAGAGGCAAAAAGCATAATGGGTGAGTCCGACAAATCTTTGTTAAGAAGTCACGAATCGTTAAGAGGTTATAAGAGCCTTGAAATACATTATATTCGCTAAATTTATTAACTGATGTTGGTGAAAGGCACAAAATATCTGTTAAGTTGTGAATATTCGTGATAAAAAGAAAAAAGAAACAGATTTCATCAGTATAAACACGTGTTTTTTTTTTTTGCATCGTGGAAAACAAACGGTTACTTTTTTTTTTTTTAAATATTTCCGCTTTTTTTTGTCAGCTTTTAATACACTACTCCATGCTAATTTTCAGCTCAAAACTAATTTGTTTCCTTTTCCTTCCTCGTTTACTGGTTTATTACTGCGAAAAGCAATATTGACATTGGTATTCACGAAGGGAATATTCTAACATAGACTGTTCGAAAATTTTCTCTAACTAAACGCTTCGCACTCCACATACTTCGCTGTTTACTATTTGGGGTGTAATACTTGTTAGTCAGCGTTGCTAACTAGATGGAATTTCCGTCAAAATTGACGGAATTTTAGTTTCGACGATGGGTAAAATATGAGTTTGACGGGTGACGGATTTTTAGACGGACATTTACGCTCGTAACAATTTCCTGTAATATAAATAAAATATATGATCTTTTTCTTTCGATTTGGACACATTTGGCACTGGTAACAATACGAGTCTATTATTTCCTTTTAAATATACTGTATCCACAAAGAAACCCACATAAATTGCCTCTTATGATAAGCGACTGCCCCCTAGTTTTCTTTTTGTTGTATGTGAAATACAGGACAGAATATTTAATTTCTGACGGAATTTAAGGTTTTGGTTTGACGGGAGAAAACACTATGTGTTGGCAACGCTTCTTGTCTGGCGTGTGCTGTAATATATCAGTTGAATTTTCGTTCGTAAGCGTCGTTTTTATGATTAACTATGCATATAGAAGGTACATAATTAGCCTATATTTACGACAAACTTGTAATCGCCTGTGTGTCTCATTATCAACAGCAACCTTCGAAGAAATAAAAGCATCTTGTTGCAAGGTAAATGAAAAATAGGTAAGTTGATTTATTTATAAGCAACTGATGTTAAAAATGACATGATTGATTACTCTTTGTCTCTATAAATGTTTATCAATTTTCACAAAAGTGTTACCTTAACCTCCTGAGACCTGACATAAAATTAGGATTTGTAGTATCAAATTCCGGATGGCCTTTTAAAAGACGTTTTTCATTGTCTTACGTGAGTCCTGGGATAAAAAAAAAGTATTTATAGTCACAGATTCCTAATGTCCTTTTGAAAGGACAAAACATTCAAATAATCATATCTTGTTGATATTTCGCGGAAAATTTACATAGCTGGCAATACTTGCGACGTTGATGTTTATTTTGTTTGCTCAGTTCGTATTTGGAAGCTCAGAATGACGCATGTACCTGAAAACGAATCGAAACGAACATGGCTTCACCAAAGAAGAAAACATTACCGTTGTTAAAGCTTGGTAAGTAGGGAAAATTCTTTACAATTATTAACAAATATGTTAATATTCAATTATAAGATGTTGAAGATCGTTACAGACCTGTAAGTTACCTAATTATTACTCCAGCTGTTGAATTATTTCATGTCAAATTTCTAAGTACTTTTGGAAGAACATTCGGTTTCAATACTAAAATTGGGTTATTTGTGACTGTCCTTTGTAAAGTACATTCGGTATTTCTAACTAGAAACTGACATTTTTTAATTTGGCTTATTTTTCAGTGCCCGAAGATGATCTCTGAAGGTCCTGAGTGAGTTAGATGATTAGGAAATGGAGAATTTAGTGTGCCTTCAGAACCCTCAAGTGGATCTGAAGATTTG
This sequence comes from Lepisma saccharinum, assembly GCA_022664845.1. NCBI lineage: Eukaryota > Metazoa > Arthropoda > Insecta > Zygentoma > Lepismatidae > Lepisma > Lepisma saccharinum. Next base: position 15,992 of record JAGDQP010008162.1, read on the forward strand.
CCGCAACCATCAGCATCAAAGGGGGTAAAGAAGGAATATTTTTCGTTTTCTTCCTTCTACTAAGTCACTAATGTAAAAGGTCACTATTGTAAAACGTGGACGAGCAAAGGAACTCCCCCTCGATAAATTCGTGAGTGGAATAATATTTAGTAACGTTTTCCTCCTCGTACTAAAGAAAATAATGGAATTCTTTCAGATATCTAAACCCTTACATAAACTAACATAACTTTACCTAAACTGAAGTCAGCATGGTGGACCAGTTATCTGCAAACTTCATGATATATCTAACGATCTTACGTCCATGAAGACAAAAAATGGAAAGGAATAATTTATTTGGAAAGATTGAAGTATTCTCCACTGGTGTTATATGGAGTACATGGGACAGTATACTTGAAACTTAAATATATGCACAAATATATTTAAATAAGTAACAAACTTTAATTCTCTTAATTATTTCTACTGCTGCTGCTGAGGTTTTAACAGACGTGGATCTAATTGTGTAAATGAGATTTGAACTACTAATTTCTAATGTATATACTTCTGCACATTTGTGTTTTGTTACAGAGAAGAAAAACTGCGAAGCCTAAGAGAAGTGACAGAGATAGACAACTGGACGCCAGCCTGGAATGGAAAAAGTTAAATTTTTCACCCTTTACATCAACCAGCTTACAAAGAAGAAGATTGTACTGAATGGAGCGAGAACAATTTTGTAGAGTAGTACTTAGATGATGCAATACTTTCTCTAATTGTGGATAAAACTAACCAAACCTATGTAATGCAAAACGGTAGGTCTTTAAATTTCACTCCTAGGGAATTCAAAGTGTAGTTGGGAGCAAGTTTTATAATGTCTGCATTACAATACCCTCAGATACGCATGTATTGGCAAAAGAAGTGAAGAATTTCTGTGATAGCAGACTCAATCACAAGAGACATATTTTTATTATTAGAATATCGATAAAGGTTGTTTTCGATAATCACATAACAGATAAAGAAAAGCAGAGAGATAGGCTGTGGAAAGTGCGTTCTTTAATTGCCAGGATTCTTCTTGGATGCTTAAAACAGTCTACACTTCATCGAACTCTGTGTATAGATGAAACAATGGTGCCATTTAGTGGAAATGGTAGTTTAAAACAATATTGCCCTGGAAAACCGAATCCGATAGTGTTGAAGTTATTTGTGTTAGCAAACTGTAACGGTTTAGTATGCGATTTTGTTGTATATCAAGGTAAAAATACTTTCCTGATGAAACTAATGCTGGTTTTAGCTTGTTTGCTTCGTCTCACAATTTCGTTAGTGCCTGGTCATTCTGTGTATTTTAACCGGTATTTCACTACCGAAAGATTAGAGGAAGAGTTGTTGACTAGAGGAATACGTTGTTCTGGTACCCTTATGAGAAACAGGATTCCAAAGAACGTGTCTTCTGAGTGATAAAGCGTTAAGTAAGAAAGGAAGGGGATCTACTGATGTTTCTGTGAGAGAAGATGGCAAGTTAGCTATTACTAAATGGCATGATAACAAGCCAGTATGTTTGATGTCCACCAACAAAGTAGATTCCCCAATGTCCGAGGTCACCAGATGGTCTAAATCTGAAAAGAAGATGATTACAGTGAAGCAACCCAAAGTAGTAAAATCGTACAACAAGAATATGGGAGGCGTGGACTTAGCAGATCGCATGTTAGCCGTTTGTCCCTCTCGTGCCCGAACCAACAAATGGACTATTCGATTCATTCTCCACATAACAGATGACTCTATCAAATGTTTGGCTACACTATCGTGAGACGAAAAGACGTCTAAACGTAGCATCAAGGGACATACCACAATTTAGAACCTTCAAAATGGAACTCTGACAGAAACTGACAGAAGAAAACGACTTTGCAGCATTGACTGATGCAGGTGCAGAACCAAATGATGATGAGACTATGCATTTTAAAGATGGAAGGAAAAGCCCTCTTCCGACTTTAGTTAGCCGACTCAAGGAGCAAAGCATCAGCCTGAAATTTCTCCTGGTATTCAGAAAAGGTGCAGGAACAGAAATTGTACAAAGAAAACAAGCATCTTTTGCATCAGATGTGCCACTTACCTCTGTTTCGTAAGCAAGGGAATAAATTTGTTTACTATAAAGACGAACTGACTTGTTAAATAAAATTGTATGTAATAGTTAAATTTATTACATATCTAGTTTAGCACCTAGAAGTGCTAGACCTTTAGCACATTAGTGATAAAGCGTTTCAAAAAGGAAATGTTCAAAAATCTGCATAAATAGTGAAAGAAAACACGTGTTCTTAAGGTCTTATGTAGTTATAGCTCATTAGCTGTGTTCAATATGTAAACATCACTAAATAAAAATAAACTTAAAACATGTGTCGTTCTTTATAATAAAGACCGAATATCCTTGCAAAAGTACATTAGTATTGACCCTAGTTATTTAGCTAACGCCGGATGTACTTCTGAAAGGACATTTAGAAACCATATATAAACTATGAGAAGATTTTTAAAAGTATTTTTTCCTATTACTATTTACAATTATAAGTTAGAATATATAACTAAATTGAAGATCTTGAGCAAAAAATGTTTCAGGACTCAAGGAAGTTAAAAATGAATGTCCTTTTAAACGTACATTAGGCGTTTCTTACTACTTAGTTCATATCACTTCCAGGACTCAATTAGATCAAACTTAATGTACTTCTAGAAGTACATTGGGAGCCAGGAGGTTAATAACCCAAAGTTCTGGTATTTGATTCGTAACCAACATTCTATACACTTATATATTAATATATTATTGAAGAAAACATTGATACATGCAGTTATTTATATGAACTGAGAACGTACAACCCGTTGTACAGAATTTTCGAACCCATTTAAAGTTTCCACACTGTTTCATGAAAACAAACAACTGGTAATTATTAAGCACCAGACAGTACCAATTGTGGTTAGTGTACAAGGGCATATGCATTATACACCGTAGAGTTATGAATCTAGGTGTTGGTAAATCATCAGTGTTCAAGTGTACACTTTGTGAATTTAAACTAAAAAATATATAAACAAAAGGTTTTCTTTTATGCACCTGACAGTTCTAATTGAGCTTAGTGCACAAGGGCCTATGCAGTATACACCGGAGAGTTGTGTAGCTATGTGTTGGAACCCCCACGGAGTTCAAGTGTGCACTTTGTGAACTTAAACTGAAAACTGGAAATATATAAAGAAAAGGTTTTATTTTTCTATCTTGCTAAAACTTTTAATCAGTTGTCGTGAAACTTATTAAGTATCAATGCACCGAACAAATTAACAGTACTCAGCGCTTAAATATGTCTTTTTTTAAAGGTCGAAAAGCGCATTTATATTGCATGTACGTAGGGCAGAATGAATTTGAGGACTTTTATGTGAAAATGATTTAATTAACAAGAAGAAAGGAAAGCGTTGTATATAAGGTAGAAGTGTTCTATTGTATTAACGTTTCCTCCGGAGAGTATCTAGTGCAGTATTTCTTCTCGATGAACTGAGCCATCTCAAATATATTTTTATGATATTCTATCACGACAGATAAGCAATTAGGCTATTATATACTATAACTGTAAATATATAAGTGAATATTGTATTTGTTGCTGCTGTTGTATTATCAATTTTGTTATATTTTTAACTAGAATGGCTATTGTAATTGTCATAAATTGTTATCTGTATCTTATGTTACAAACTTGACGTTGTCCATTGCTGTGAATAGCTTAACGACAATAACATTTATTATTATTATTATCAAGGATAACATCATTATCCATTTTCTTACATTTTGAATTCAATTCTATGCTGCTGGCGTAGTTAAATTACAGTCAATATCGAATATATACTAACAACGATTATTATTTCATGAAGACGAAGCACTTCTCTTATGAATATAATACGATCATTTTTGCAAAAGTAATGTATGTATATTTTGTAACATTTTTATTTAAGGAAGGCGTAATACAAAGTGCTGTTTCCACCAATATAATTATTTTAATCTTTACATTACATTACAGTATGTATATAAATCTCAGCCATATTCCATCCACTACTGGATGAGTCCCCTCCTCAGACGGAGGAGATTGGTCTACGGCTCCATCACTGAACAAATAGGTTGGGAGCGCAGAGCATAAGCTCTCACAGTGATCAACACTATATTTTAATCATAACAGCTCCCCAATTTCATCACGCGGGCACCGTTCCAGCCCCGAGATCGAACCCGGGACCCGTCAATCTTTACTCAGTAATACTAACCACTAGACTAGCTGGGCGTTTATGTAAAAGTACGTGTAAGTGTTTATGAACTACACCCGCAGACTTCTGGGGTTGATACTTCACTTCAACCGAGGCGAGTGACCCATCTGACAGATATTACAAATTTACAGTTTCGCAGCTACGGGCTGCCGAAAGCGTAGGAAAGTGAAATTTAGATATATACCTAACAATAAAATCAGAAAAACATGCGGTGTAGAACCGTCTAGTATTTCAATCCTGCTCGGTTTCAGAACGTATATTCCAAAACGATGCGATTGTTGCGGAAGGGATTTCTCAACGAAAGTAAGTGATTGCAGTATATTTCTGAAGTAGAGGTAGGTCGCAATGAGCATGAATTAAATGATTTCCCGTGTTAAGAAAGTTGATATACGTCATCCTCAGAATCCAATCGGACAATGATAACGTCCTTTGATAACGAATAAAACTTTGTATGGAATTTTGCAATTCCTACACCTACTTGTTCTGCAACCAAGCATGTTATAATGAAAATCTTTCCACATATAGAATCTACTCGAAATATCGATTTGGCGCAAAAGAATTATTGTTTTCTATTAGAAAACCTTTCAATTCATGCTCATTTTAACCAATTTTTTTTACTTCAGAGCATTTCTGGAAATTCATTAATTTCTTGGGGAAACCCATGCTCTCCTACACGGATTTTTGAGATATGCAATTTGTCAGGTACAAATTTTAAATCTTTCTGAGTGCTACATCGCATCAGCTCTACTTTTCTCGTTGTTTGAAATACATTTTCCTACGCTTTCGGCAGCGTGTAACTCCGAAATTATTAAGATTTCAAAAATTTGTAGCAGGAAAGTTCGTCTTGTTTGGTGTGAGGAATGACCTCCCAATAATTGTTGGTGTATTTCATAGACGCGCTGTATACATTAGTAGTACAAAAGGTAACGTTGCACACCCAGTTCGGCAAGTAATAATCGCGTAGGATTGTAGTCTGTAGCCGAACAACATGAGTGAGTTTTTTCACAGCTTCACCAGATTAATGGCGGTCTGGTTCCTTGATCAGTTCCATGACTACTAATTTTTCCCCTACGTTGTTCTGGCCTGAACTCAAAATGCCTAGTCCGTAAAAGGGTATTATTCCTCAAACAAAAGAAACAAACAAAGATTCATGTAAACATGGTTGGAAATCCATTTCGTTCTCAAAATACATGGTTTGCAACTTGAAACTAAACATTAACATACTTCAAAATAAAATATTTTGTAACAAATGAGAAAGAAAGCATTAAAAATTTTTAGCAGGCAGATTTGATTCAAAATGGAATTTAGTAAGAGCTAAAATGCAATTTAGCTGTGGACAGCAAAGAAGATAAAATAATCCTTATGATGTTAGTAAAATTGGTGACCGTTTGCATAACATTTTAGCCTTTAATATCCACAATATTGTTATTTTAAATTTTGATTAAGAAAAAGAAAAAAGAAATCTCCCTTCCTTCTCTTTTGTGTGTGTGTGTATCTTTGAAAGCGTAGGAAATCTACAGGCTTCCGAAAGCGTAAGAATTTAAAAATTATAGATTTCCATATTCCGAACGGATCTAATAATAGAACTCACGCGGATTCTTAGCGTCGAAAATTTAGGACAGGCTTTATTCAAAAATGTAGCAATAGCTTCTCAAAAGATTAGGAAAGGAACTGATCGATTTGTAAAAACTATCTGACGTGAACGTATCCCGAAGTATGCATGAATCCCTTCACTTCCATAATGTAACAGTAGTTTCTTTGCGGCAAGTTGATATCCAAAACAGATTAAAACATCATTTTAAATGCTTGGTTGCGTTATCATAAGGAGTAAAATTTACATGAATTCAACGCTCCACTAGTTTATTTGTTGACAAGAAGATTAAAGTCATTGGCGATGCCGATGTTTATGTACATAGTGCAGTATATTATCATAGGCGAAGCGAGTGGTCAGATCAAGAGTCAGAGATCCGTTTTTGTATCTTCTTTAGAAAATATAGTTATGTGTAAATAGAATAGCTTATCGAGAGCGAGAGGGAAATGTTTTCGTAGGTACTAATGCCCGTTAGTACAAACTGTGTATTTTGTTGTGTAAGGTATAAATTATGACAAGTTAATGTGCGAGACAATGCCAATATGAAATAGAAAGAATTAATAGATGCTTGTGTGCTATTTGTATATACATTGGCTTATTGTGCCCTATCTAAAAATTCTAAAGTATGCGTTTTCATCACAGGGCCAAGCGTTGTGGCGTTGGATTGGATCTGTCAATTTTAAGTTAAAATATGTATGATTCTAAAAAAGATTGTTTAAAATAGGGTTTTCTTAAATGCAATGCGTGGTTGGATAAATCCAGGAGTAACAAATAAATCGTTTCTGCAAGGAACGATACACTTGGCTATGCGGTCTACAGGATTGATAAATGTGTTAGAAATTTCACATATTCTCTACATCATTGAATTATTTTATTGCCCGGAGTTTTAGAAATAACAGTATTAAATATTTGGATTGTAACGAATGAAATGTCCACCTTAGGTGAGTGCGGCATACCCAAAGGCCAAAACATGAAAGTACATTATCTGTTTAATCAAAGTGCTCGCTGTCAACAGACACATTGTTGCCATCGTTCATGCAACGATTGTATTAAGTAGCGAAAAAAGTCTGTGATATGAAAAACTACTCAACTGATGTTGCACCACCCCCACATCAGGGAAGATTTTCACTGTCAAGAAGTGATCAATATCCTGAAAGAAGTGGCAGTCAGTGGAAGAGAGATCAATGAGTAGTAGTATTTATGACAATTTCATAATCATTATTCAAATAGAAATAAATTTTTAAAGCTTTTAGGCTTCATAGGTTCAGCCCAAGATAGCGTGGGCTACAGGATTTTGCCAGAGGTTATTTTCGTACTTGCCATCCTTGGGATGTTATAACAATATGGCCTTGTATCCATCTTGGATAAAGAAAAACACAGCTTTCTGACGAGGCTGAATTCTTTAATAAATAGAAGTTCAAACGGAACGGTTTTGGAAGTATACCACTTCCTTCCCCAGACTACACTCTACAACTAGCCACTTCCTTCTTCAAACTACACAGTTGTACAGTGTAGTCTGAGAAAGGAAGTTGTATACTTCCGAAACCGTGATATTACTAAAGAATTCAGCCTTGTCATAAAGATGTAATACCAGCATTGGGTTGGTATTACTGAGGGAAATCCCTGAAATTCTTCAACGAATGTACCTTAGTGTACATTCAAAGAAGCAAAACTGAAAGTTGACTACATGGATTAAGCGTTATTTATACGGTAAATTCGTAGTAATGGTGATTTGAAGTTATTGTTCAATTAGGAATATAATTTTAAAAGGCGTTAAAATATAAACATCCAATAAAACCCAGGTTAGGGAAAAAAGAAAAAAAAATATTTCATTTCCGCCGTTTGTTTCCAGCGCCCATCACTATGTATGGCTTCTACGATAAGTTCATTTAACGCTAATTTGTGATCAGCTTTTTAACGCATAACACGAAGTTAGAAGTAAATTACAAAAATGTGCCAATGGTATATCAGGAGAACAACTAATGGATAGCATAGTTATTAATATGCCTATATTAGGGTTTTTCAGTACGGTTTTTTGAACAAATCCTCAAAGCATATGTGATATTAATATTTAGGAAAATCTTTAGTTAATTATTGAATGGTAATGATTTTATACAGCAATCCTGTGTTCGTTAAATCCATTTAGTTTCGCACGATAAACTGGTCATATTAATTTATATGTAGAGAAAAATGGTGTAGAGTGAACCACTGCAGTATATTGCTACACAGGGTGTTTCGGGATAACATAATTTGTAACTAACAATTTTGATTTTGAAACAATGTCAAAATTTAACGTATTTTGTTCAGTTGGCTACGAAGTAGATGAAGAAATAAGCATTGGTGTGATATTATTACAGTTTAACGGTAGGCAAAGTAAATTTTTGCAGTTTATTAGAAATCATTTATTTAATAAGAACTTGGGTACGTAACTAGCTTTACCGGTACAGGAAATATTACTTTTTGGAGAGAATTTCTTGTAGGATTGCCAGTTGTGTTTATAGGAAACAAAAATACTGTTCTGAGCTGCTTGGAAAATCGTGAGATATGTCTTACTATTCACGTAAGGAGAAATATTATTTGTTCTCACTAAAATTGGGTTAATCTCGCTTTATATTATGAATAGTTAAAAACATTTTATATGTGGTGTTTCCTTTTATTTTGAATTGAAGTGGAAGATGGTTGAAAAATATATCTTTCTGTCTGCTCCTGACACATCAAGTGTAATTGAAGATTATATAACAACGAAATTGCCTCAATCAAGAAATACAGACAAACTAAGAGACCTTGGCTTTCATTTATTGCACACTTTAGTCTGGTGTATCCCCGCTACTTTCAAGACTGAATGATAGGCTGCATTAATATGTTGCATGTTTCGCTTTTCCCCATGCGAGGGACGAAACGACCTCTACTACGTTTTCATTTATAGATGTATGGAACGACTACCGAAAAATGTTACCGTAAATATTACTAAAGAAAGAATTATTGTTAACGCTTTTCAGGGCCGGTCTTATGCATCTAGGCGTTTTAAGCCCATGATTTGCAGTGCCCCCGTCCATCCCCTTTCCTTTCAGTCCACACAAACGTTACCAGCATAGTGCTGTTACCGCTTATACGTTTGCTTTTATGTATATCATTTTTAATAGTTTTTACTAGTAATCTTCCGCGTCTAAAAAATAACTTCGTGGACTCCGAATAGTAATGCTACCTACATCCAAAAAACTCGAGTGAGGTTATGCAAAGTTTCACGATGCGAATGTCGGGATTGTACTTTGCCAAGTCCTGGGCGCTACTTTCTCCAATATCACCCTACCCTATCGCAGCGAGAATCATACAAATTTAAAGGTGGATTTAAAAAATCTGGACATTAATCGTCACACCAAAACAAGAATAAAAATTTAAATGAACGTGCTTGCAAAATAATAAGACGTGACTTATCAGAAAATGCGTGCCCCAAAACTGTGCAAACTGCGCAAAAACACCACACATGTACGTATGAATTCCCAAAAATTGACTGAAGTAAGGGTACCCCGAAGACTGTATGTATTGTATCACTATTCAACTTGTAACTATATTTTTTTGCGGCAAGTCAATACCTTATGACAAATTTCAAACTGTGCCACGGTGGCTCCACTTATGCAGCCCTCACTTCTGCGCTAGCGTTCCCCACTTCAATCCCTACTCATGTCATGTAGGTTTTGTACTGGACAAACACCGTGTATGAAGGTTTTCTTGAGGTTCTCATATGCCCTCGTGTATTTTTCATCCCACCATCATCCATCCAACCTAAAGACCTAAAAATTAAATTCAGATCCATACCCCAAGCAACAAAGATATTTTTAACCCCGTGATTGGGTAACCGTCATGAGTAAGATGTGCATACATTCAACGGGTGATTGCTTTATTTCTCGACAGTGTGGGAGATGAATTATTGCGAGAGGATATAAATGGATTGCTAAATAGTAGAGTCAATGTTAATAGACGAGCTTGGTGGTGCACTGGTAGAAGGTGTCAGGTCATGAGACAAACTACAATGCGCCTTTGCATAAAAGCACATCTAAATATGCATGCATTACTTTTGTTTAGAATTCGGGACATGTTATAAATGCATGGTCGTATAGGAGTGATTTCTCGATTTAGAATTATAATTTTAGTTGAAAGTTTTGAACACAGTATGGAATATGTCTTCCGGATATGGAACAATATAAAAACACGAAAGTGTCGAAGCGAGTAACAACTTAGATATACAGCTTTCGTTGTTTATCTCTTTTTCCAATACTATCCATGGATCAGATGGCTGAAATCCCTTTGTCGATCGAATGCATTTGTAAATAGATGCGTCAAAGACCTACTCAACTCCGAGGGTAATTGATTGTTCAAATCAGGTTCAACATTTCTTATATTTTTATATATATTTACCATGCTTGGGGCTGTTAATATATTTGCTTACTGAACTCATTATGAATTGATTAGATGATATGGTAGGAGTATCAGGTAGCAAATTCTTCAAGCGTTTACAGAGATTTATGTCTGCTGTTGCTTTGCAAGCGATAAAATAGACTTTTAGATTCTTATTATTGTTTAGAACTTCAGGATTCTGTTCGGTGGGTTGCGTTTGAAAACATTTAAGAGGTGTGTGTTTTAATGTTAAGAATCAAGTTTGTTGCTTCCGATGACAAAACAATTCAAGGGCAAATCAGTATATCCTGCTGCCTAGATCTGACGTCGGCTTCAAATTAGAGTGAGATTTAGATCGGCTGATTCTAGTAACCTCTCTTCATATTGTTAGTTCGTTGAAGTCAATCAGTATAATACTAATAAATTCGAATTTTACTCTATATTAATACTCTCATATCATGGCAAACTTTAGCGACTACACCAATGGACTTATACATTTTAATGTTCGATAGATGTCTTTGTTCTATGAAAATCTAGTTTGTATCTGGAATAACAAGTCTTCTCACTATCCGATGAGTAGTTTTTTTGGACTTTTTGACAAAAGAAAAGGAGTAGAACTATTTTCCAGCGTCTCATTATTAATTTTATCTTAATTTTTATAATTGTAGCGTTGGTTACCTAGAATCCAGGCTTATTACTAGCTTAAGATTGAAATTATGTAGACTGTGTGAATTTTATTGTAAGTATATAAACAAAAAATGGTATTGACATAAATTTTTCATTGGTGTGTTAATGAATTTGCGTTGTGTTTTAGGTAGTCCTAATTTTAAACAACTTTTAGATATGTTATGGGCTTAGTGACTTGAACTCAGGGTATGATATGAAAACTTTTTTGCAGTGATTTCGGTTCAGACAAGAAAATTCTAATTTTAAATAACTCCATGGCAATATATTAAGCTATACTTTCGATGCACGAATAATATGTCACTTCTTTAAATTTCAGGGACGCTCAATATTTGATGTATTATAGAAATGTAAAGAGCCAATCTAGGCAAACTATGTCCTGGAGGAAGAGTATTGCATGTGTGCTGCTTGATATGGATTATTGAATAAAAAAAAACATGGATTCTAATGATAGTACGAAGTTCGACTCCTACATGGTCTCGCAGGAGTTCAAGGAAGTGAAAGACGAGAAAATTGAAGTTTCGGATACTTTTATTGAGGTAAGTGCACAACAAAGCTAATTTGATTGTCAGCAGTTCATAAGAACCATATGCAATGCTTTTATTAAATAGCATTATCAGATGTTCCATAACTCCTGTGACAGTTTAGTATTCAATAGACTAGGGCTAAGTGCTGCCTATCCTACACATATTTATGCATTGTTTACATTGTATCTTAGCACCAGGTTTGAAAAATATTCTCTTCATAACCTCAACGTATAAATAAGAGCAGCATCGCACCTGAAATTGCTATCTGAGAACTAGTAACAGTCTATTCTTTAGTAAAACATCACAATGTGAGAGCATTTCGTTTTAATAGAATTGTACAGCACGACTCTGCGTTCATGTTGCGACAAATAGCTACTAGTAGTCCAACATCGTAGAATGGGAAACATACTCGCTTTAGTACTGCGATCGCCAATTTTCGTAGTGTGCGTTGCCCATCCTAGTACAATACGGTGACCTTGTAGTCATCCGCTACACCCAGATATGTCCATTGGTCCTAAAGAGCCTGGGCTTGCACTTTCCCAGATTAATTTACTATTCCTCCAGTGCTAATGCCCGATGGAGAAATACAAAGACATACTCCACTTCGTGATATATGCATTAAGTACAGCTGCACTCCTTATTCCAGATGTATTTCCATTCTTTTTACAGTGTTCTATTGAAAATGTGTACCCCTCATAGGCCTACCAAACGGCAATCGCCTGTGTACCGTTTAGAGCATTTCACGTTTCAGGTATCTGTTATTTGTGTTTCTCATAATGTTCACTCGCCCGGAACGTTTGGCATTTTTACAATATCCTTCCAGCTTCGCCTCACGTATTGGAAACTGTTTATGTTAGCGACTACAGTCCTACTATCAATCCTACTAAGTTTACGTCTCAGGTTTGCACCCAACTCTCTAAGACCTACAGCTCTGTAGAAAGCGATACGTCGTTCACAATTGGATCTTTTGCTAAAAGATACACATCACGTAAGTCATATGTCTGTGAAGCAATGTTAATCATATATCGCCCCAGGACAACAGATTACTTTTTGGTAAAGTGTGTGCACATTGGGTTTAGGTTTAGTTGGAATCCAGTACTCGCCGACCTAATTTCAGCACAGTTTTTCAATGCTCCCACATATCCTAGCTTATGGTAATGACATTTAATAATTCAGTCACCTTTGGAACATTCCCATCTATTTGGAAACTGTGAACGGTACTCATCCTTTGCCCAAAACTAGCACTGTGAGTACTGAAACATATTTCGGTCCAATATGCAATGTCCTGGCTTTATTCGAATATATTGTTAAAGGTTATATCCACAACTACCTTAGAGGTAACAATCAACTAAAACCTCTAATGTCAGAATTTTGGTCTAACCATAACACTAATACTGGGTTCGTGCACTTAACAGTAGGTTTCCGTGGGGCCTTAGATCATGGAAATGCAAGAACCCTAGTACATTTGGATTCTGTCAAAGGTTTTTGGTTTGCTCACTACGACGTCCTGATTGCTAAGCTGAAACCTTTCTTTACTTTTTTCGGAAACTCCACATCTTTGACGCATTCCTTCCTGATCGGTAGCGAACATTTCGCCTTCTCTAATATAAAAATGTTCATCAATAACAATAATTTTATATGGTGGCCATGAAGGCAGTATATTAGGTCATCTTTCTCCTCTCTACACCAACGATACTTCTGATGATCTTCAAATTTTATTTTTCGCCATCAGAGCTGTTTTATGGAATAAATAAAATGAATCAAGATTTGAAAAGCTTGGTGAATGGTCAGTACACCACGGCTTGTGCATTAAGTCAAGAAAATCACAAGCTATGCTTATAACGTCTAAATATATGCCTTGCCTTATCGCATGGTAAAAATTACTCTCTTTTACCATAAAAACTACGCGCGTTTCTACCCAACATACATTTAAAGAACTTAATATTGGATCATAATTTGTCTGGAAATGATCCTGTTTATCTGTTTCTTATCTATTTCGGTTAGACTGTCTGTCTTTAATGTTGGTACTGCCACTCATTGAGTACGCTTACGTAGTATACTTATACCCTACTCGTAGTTGGCCAGACATCTGCACCAAGTCCATAATGTCTGCATTCGATTCATTTCAAAATCCTAAAAACAACTAGCCTATCTTTACTCACGCTTCCAACAATTGTTTGTTTCCATGAATTAGAAACACGTTTAGCAAGTGTACCCTCATTTCAATTCCACGGCATAACTAAACATTGTCTCTAAATCCTTCAAATTAATAGGTTCGGTGGCAATATTCCTTGGAAGTATTAAGACAGTGCTTGCTCCGTTGTTGTACTGGGATTTAACCGAAAATTGTGTACTTCAGTCTATAGAGATTTCAGAATTCTGTACCTTTTACAACAACGAAAATTCAAGGAATGAAACTCCTTTATTGTGTGTTTAGTGTATGCTGTACAGCAGTAAAGTTACAGCTGTAGTAACTTTAGTGTACGATTATGTCAATAGCTTTAATATAAAGAATTCCTATAAAAAATCATTTTACGTTGTTAAGCCGAAAGGAAATAATATGAGATGCATGTCTTCCTTTACCTATATTTGGAAATCGTTTCATAAAGGGATATCATAATATTCTAATATGAGTTGCATTTTAAAACAAGTCCTTTACTGAACTTTATTTTTTATGGTATAATACTTGTTTGACGCGATAAAAATCTTGATTACATAATCCTACTACGTAGAACACAACAATGTAAATGCTGTTCGAATGATGGTCTTCCAGCAAACTACACATCGTTTTCCCTCCTGAAGAATGCAACACAAGACATATATGCTATTTTTATACCCTAAAGTTATCAACTGTATGCTATTTATTAGTTCGTGTTCCTTCGATTAAAGAACAACTAAATTTCATTTAAATTTCTTTGTCTCTCTATCTTTAAATATATATCTACATATTTATGCATTCTTTTGCACAACATAATATACTTTTGCAAAATATTTTCGGCAAATACATGATAATAAAGTAAGGAGCATCGATAATAAACAACTACTTAATGCGCTATTGGCAGTGAATATTCTAGAGAAACGAAGTGTACATATCTTAAATACCACAATAAAGGAGCTGATGCTGTATGGTACCGTCTACTTTATCCAAAATTACGCAACCAAAAATTATTCAGTTGTGCCACACGGAATTGCCCGAAGCAAATACACGATTCCCAAGAAAATTCTGAAGTAAAAATGGATGGAAATAGACTTGAATAGGAATACCTCCCAGCGAGTAACATCAATTCGTTTGTCCCAGGTCGATATCACGAACATGTTTCCTTTCCGTAACATTTTTTAAGTTAATGAATGGTTGAAAAATACGCAGTAGTAAAAGTACATTCATTTGAATGAAGTTTTGTGTTATTAGTAGATTACATTGTGAGTGTACGGTTCGCCTGCGGATATTACGTTTTTCAACGTCAGTCGTTCGCAAAGTTTTCTTACTCTTGCTTGTGCATGTATGTGTGTACATATATGCATATGTGTCAGTATGTGTAAAATGTACAGAGTAAAATGTAAGTACGCGTTATTAGTTCCTTAAAGCCCTATCTTACTGATCGTAGCTGCATTTCGAGAGACCATAAGAATTACGACGCTCATTACTTTATAAGCAGATGTGTTTATTAGTTCAACTATGCTCTGTGCACGGCATACTCGTAAATGGATGTTCACTACATAATTTTTATTTGAGGCGTTTCCCCAGATCAGTATTTCCCAAGATTAGGAACGGATGGTTTCCTACGTTGAACGAAGTTTTTATTTAACGTCGTTCAATATCTGATTGCAAATATTTTTAGCAAATTCAGATATTGATAGCTCGGAGGAATTTACTGTTTTTAAACGAAAGTATGTACATTTTCGCAGAAGGTTTTGTTTTAAATAAATTCTGTTTTGATTATATATCTTCATTTATTTTAATGTACGTCTTATTTTCACTTCTTCAATTACATTTGAAAATTTTACTTGCCTGTGACCGGATTTGAAAATGCGATCTTGTGGATTTGTCTGTCTCCTTACCAACTCAGCCACGGATCCTTCGGTGAAGAATAGCACGTCAAATATTCATTCCGTTAACCCATACATGGAATGTGGTGACCTTGACAAACTCTCCACTACAGAGTGACTTAAGCAGCGCGTGTAGAACTTTTATACATTTTTCAATACCATCCACGAAGAATAATATTTCTTTAAAATAAATTTCATCTGCAAAGTTTTTACACGTTTTTCGGATCAAGTACGAAAGTTTCTTATGTCTCAGAAATAGCTTTGAATGTCGTAATATCAAAGCTAACCTAAATCGGTGTTTAATCTGGACACCAGCAAATTACGGTATCTGTGATACTGGTCCTGTATACGCCCAATATCGGCCGGTTATCGATGTGATGCTAGAGTTATTATCTTCAGCTAAGTGAAATTATACATGTGAGATTAAACTGCTATATTTTACATATAAAATAATAAAGGATGTGAAAGTTTTAATTTCAATGATTAGGCTGATCTACTCTGGTCTATATTTACCAACGTTTGAAGCTAATAATCTGAGCCAGTGGTTGTTACACTGTTTCTAAAAGTGCCATTTATTTGTTTGTAACTGTATTCTATTTTTCAAACAGCTATGCATCTCAACTGGTATAAAGGCCGAGAATACTGTAGATCCATTATGCGGCGACTTACCAATTTTATCGACTGAGAAATCTCTATTCGCCAATATGTGTGAATGTAAAAGCGAGTGGTCAGAGGAAAACAGCGAGATAAAACAGGAGCACGAATCAGAAAGCATATTAGCATATTCGGCACAGTATTTGGAGAATCCTAAATTTCGATTGAAGGTAAGTGGTTAGAAATATTATTAATTCCGTTGATACTTCATATAAATACCTTTTATTTTCAGGTTCTATGAGATTATTGAATAGTACATTATTTAAAATATATTTTTATATGCTTCTCTCATCTTTTCTTAAGATTCTACTTCATACACCGTTTCAACAATTTGAATGAATATAGATTTACTATTGAAAATAATTGTTATTCGTTAGATTTTATTTACCCACATAGCAGAGTACGTCCCTGGGACGTCCCATTTAGATCCCATTACCGTCAGAATGGTCCTGCTCCCATAGCGATGTCCTAAGGACGTCCGTGGGATAACTCTGTGGGCAATACAAACAATTCATCCCGTATGGATGTCCCCCGGAAAGCCGTGCGGGATTACCTACCTGGAATTTCTATAAATTAAATCGACCTTACTATTATTATTATTTAATTAATTATAACTATACAAAGGATATGCCTTCGTATAGTTATACGAAGGATTATTTATAACTATACGTCCCATGGAGGTAAACGGGACTTAAACAGGACGTCCTACGGACGTCCCGATATCCTGCCAGGAGATCCGTCAGATATCCCTGGGACGTCATTTTACTACGTGGGTAAGCTCTGTGTGCATCTGAAACCGGAAAATCAATCAATGACCCATTACTATTTGGTTCATATTCTAATTTAACATTTATATATATTTGTCCACGAAAATCTGTATTATTCCAACTTACATAAATCATTTATTGGGTACTCCAGGTATCAATTGTAACAAATATACCCTTTACGTCCCATACAGTCCTCAAATTGAAGCGAATTCTAATGTTATTTTACAAGTTTTTAAATGTATATACCTTGTTTCTTAGTAGATGTAAGATTTGATTTTCCTTATCAAAGCTTGCAAAATTTTGACTAAAAGTATATACTCGTTATTATTCCCTGTGCGAACCATAAATTCTGCGAAGCATTATTTGAGATGATTTATTGTTATTCGTTTCTGTAATTAACTATTTGAAAGGAGTTGTAAGAAAAATAATATGTCTCTAATTATCCAATAAGGCATGTGTTATATGTAAGACTACTCTTAAATTGAACGACCAGTTGTATTTATAAATTATAGTGTTTCTGTACTATGTTATTATTGGTGGAATATTTAGCTTTACAAAATTCTCGATTACATAATTCTACCATATACAATACAACAAGGGATTCCTATTCAAACAATGCTGCTCCAGCAAACTATACGTGATTATTCGTGTAGAATAAGCTAGACGACATGTTGATCTTCAACCATAGATGTATCAGTAGTTTTCCACAAATAAATAACAACCAGAGCATTTGTTATTTCTTCATATGTTTATATTTAAATAAATATGAACATTGTTACGCATTCAAATACACACACACACAAGTAAATATAAACGATACATCCGGAACATCCGGAAATTACTGGTATGATAGTAATAAAGTATACACCATCGAGTATGAACAAATGCCGGCCGGGTGGCCGAGCGATCTGCGGCGGTAGGCCATTGGTTCTAAGGTCCCGGGTTCTAATCCCGACAGGAGCTTGGGTGTGGATTTGAACAGCTAAAGGCGAATCGTGACGGGCCGATGTCCAAAGTTACTAGACTATCCCATATAAAAGTAAAGTTTACGAAAGTTTTACGAGTATGAACAAATACTTCGTTCTAGTGCTGCCCTTAGATTGGGAAAATGAACTGTGACTTGATGTTTCCAATTCCCTTTAAACAAGAACTCGGACTGCATTGTAGTGTCAGAGACATGAGACCTGCTTTAAACAAAATTGAACAGTTCAAAATTTTCCAGTAGTGAAACAAGGTATTGTAACGAACCCAACCCAAGATCCCAAAAGAGAACACTGACACACTTCCTGGCTCGGTGAAGTCACAACTGCAACACCAAAAACAATCCAGGAATGCAAATAGGGTTGCCAGGAGCCTAGAGTACCCACCCAACGCATCTAACCTAAACTCTATCTACACCCCAGACGAGCAGCGCAGAAATGCCTTCCAGATTTAAGAATATTAGAAAGAGGATTCCAGATCCTTGTGATCGCTGTGAAAAAACAATAATTTAGAACGAGGGAGGAAATACGGTAAGGCGACACCTCCAATATTTTAATTAGATCGTCGGTTCATACTCTGAAGTACCAGCTGGTTCAGATTAGCGATAGATTAAGAAAGAAAACGCAGATCTTTCCGTGGAAATAATCTCAAACGATTATACACATATCAATTCATATGTGACTCATACTGTGTCTTTACTCACTTAGAAGTCTGCAGGGTGGTATCTTGCCTTTACCTTATTAGGGCCCACACCTGTAGTCTGGAATCGCAATTTCTGAAATAAGGACGAACGAACACCAACGAATGACGGTCGCAACTCAATCTAAACGTCGTGTCATAACGCAAAAATACAAATAATATTTATTCACACAAATCACATACTTGAGTCACTTCATATATCAACGCAGAATAAGCAGAAATTCCATATATATAGTTCCTTTCCCAAGTTATCACATCTCAGCTGGCGAAAGAATCCTACCACTGGTCTACGGATTTATGAACCAAACTAATCTAATTCAAACGCATCACTCAAAACGATAGGTTTACCGAAAGACAGACATAATTTAGTATCGATTGCTGTCAAACTTCACGTAATGATTCGTAGTTAAATTCCAATGAATATCATGACAAGCATTAAATAACTCACTGCACATCATAAATATTACTATACACTGTATATGGATTATCAGCTAATGTCTTAATCGTACCTAGTTAACTGAGAGGACTTCTATATTACGTTCACTGAACAGAAACACAAGATTGTTCGAAGAAATATAAAATATTCAAAGAATTTCAATTTATTAGACTCAATGTACATAATGCTAGCTTGCGGATATGGTAATTTCATAAAATCAAAGCAGAATAACTGTTGAGCTGTAGGAACAAACAAATTTGAATCGTCTATCTGGTATACATTGAATTAGTTAAGCAGAAATGAAAGTATTTTTGTCGGATATAAATGTCCATAATTTCTATAATAATTAATAAATCTCGCTGAAATTTTTACAAGTTATTCCAAAAACATTGTTATTTAATTTAGAAAAGTTTTATCACATGATTACTTACACGAATGAAGTTATTGTCCAAAATACATCTTGCAGAAAGAACCAAGTTAGCCTTATTATAGGCATGACGTCATTACAGACGATTACTACATTATACTATTGACGTTCTGAATAAATCTTGAAAAAATGCAAAATAATGTTATAAAATGTTACTATTTACCGGAGAATAGTGGCTGGAGTTGAAACCAAGATTAACTAATCATGTCGAGTTATTAAATTTGCAATTAACATCAAAAAACGGTACGCAAAGATGGCTGAACAGAAAGGTAGCTAATTTGACTATGTAATGGAAAATATACGCTAGTTGTCAACATTGCTAACCGGGAATTTCTAAAGGATTTGGAAACTGGAGACGAAAATTATGCATTTGATTATTAAAATCTAACGCTCCGATACTTAAAATGTAGAAATTCTGTTAATAGCGGCCCCATACTGAAATTTAGAACATATTACTCATACTGACAATATAAAATACTGATAATTTTGTCAACGTGAAATTTTGAAGTAATTTCTTGAAATGATCTTCTCGTTAGAACTTGTATCAGGATAAATTTCTTCTTAAAACGATTGATATTTTCCGAAGTGGACGAAATGAAATGTTTTAATATTCTAAATATAGCCTTTATATTTACCAATAGCTGTTAGGGCTCGGGAAAGGCAAAATTACTGGAAGCCCCGACGTCCGTCCTTCGGCGAGTACAAAATGGAACTAAGTAACGAATCGAGGAAGAGCAGTTCTCCCATCAAACGGAGAAGAAAGCTGATTCACACCAATCAGCAAAAAACAAGTAACGCAACATTGACTACGGTCCAATCAAAAACAAGCACTAGATCCAAGTCATTGCTGCGTGACTAATGAAACCTGGATGGATAACGATTAAAGCCCAAAAATAAAAACGAAACACGCTCACTAAAACCACTAAAACCAAAGAGAATGAGCTAAAGAGAACACAAAGAAAGGAAACAGAACGTAGACTAAGAAAATAAAAGGGGGAGAAAATAAATGAAAATGGAACAGCAACTAGGCTGTTACTGTATTCCCTAACCAAGCGAAAACCGAGTTTAAACAAACATAAATTAAAATACATTTCAAACATATTTCATTTTCGTAACTATTTTTATATGATGGATGGTTGCATAATAAACAGTAGTAAGAATACATTCATTCGACCTACGTTTGGTAAATTAATAACATACAGTGTTAAATCCCGGTCGGCTGGCTGTTATTACGTCTTTCTGCTTAATTCATCCAGAATTTTGTATCACTCGCAGTTCTGTGTAAGGGTGTGTGTGTGCATTTGCGATAGAAGTAGATCATTAGATAATGTGTTATGTATTATCTGTTCCTTAATGTCGTTGTATCACGGTGAACGTGACTGCTTCCGTGATAGCATAATAATTCAACAGACCATTACGATTGTTAGATCTAAATTTATGGACAAGTGAATTTATGAATTTAGCTCCGAACTGTCTGTGTAATATTCACAAGCATTATCTTCGTAGATTAATTTTCTTTTAAGGTAGTTGAGTATAATCATAATACTTGAATTAAATTGTAGAAGTGATATATATTTAAATAAAATATTATACGGAATAACAAATATGAAATTGTTAGACAGTGCCTTTAATCTGATCTTTTTAACGGCGTTTAAAACCATTAATTTAGTGGTATATTGGACCATATAATTATTAACTTATGCGATTTCTAAAAACAAAATTAATTTTAACTACTTTCAATTTTTCAGTCATGGAGCTCAATTAGTGCGAAGACCAAGAATAATGTAGATCTATTATACTGTGACGAAACAGTTTTACCGACTGTGAAATCTTTAGTCGACGCCAGTAAACATGAAGGTCAGAGCGAGTGCTCAGATGAAAGCATAGAGTTAAAGCAGCAGGAGCAATCGGAAAGAGTATTAACATATTCTGCAGAACCTTCCCAAAACGTGACATCTGATCTCCAGGTAAATAACTGGAAATTTTATTAATTCCATCCGTGTTAGATTTAAGTACTGTTCACTCTCAGCTTATATCAGCCTTTTGGATAATACAGGCTGTAAAAATATATATGTACATCCTTTTCAAATCTTTAATTAATTAATTGTTTTATAAGCCGTTTGAATCATTTGAAGAAATGTAGCTTTAATACTGCAACTGATTAGTAATATATTTGTTTCTAGGCGTTTTAGCCTGAAGCAGGAACTTATTTACGCGTTTAATCTATATGATCAAATGTAAATATTATTGACTCAGTTCTTGTAGTGGTGTGTATCATAGTAGAAATGTTATAACATCCATCCTAACCAAATGTACATATATTTTGCTTTCGTGTTTGTAATTGGAACTGTGGAATGACACCCTATATTGAACTCGGCCTCACAGTCACTCCTGATTATATTTCATGATTCAGCATGTGACCTGTTACGAAATGAGATGGTGTGCAGATTAAACTAAGTGCCTGAGAGGTTAATATTTGCTACTGAAATGAATATTAGCACAATAATACCTATATTGACCAGGAATGTATCTACGTTTCGGTTACGCTGGAAGCACCCAAATACCTTAGAACGAAAGGGTCACATGGAATGTACTAAACGAAATTGCGCATTAACAATGAGCAGGTAGAAGATATAAATGTAAGTCCCTCTCTTCCTCTCCTAGTCCTTCCGTCATATTCCCTGTTTCTGGATCCAACATATCTACCACCTTGGCACTACGTTTGTAATGCAAGGGTAATCGTATGCACAACGATATAGGTAAATCGTTGGTTTTGCTCTTCCTGGTTTTGCTAAATCCCGCATTGCTGTGACAGTGCGTTCCGTACGACCCTTGATTTCATTTTGTTTCTCTGAAGATATGACCATAGTGCTGTTACCGCCCATACAATTCATTTTATCTTATCTTAAGATATGTTTTGTCGCCTTTCACTTGCGATTCCACTTCTGGTTAAACATTACACCGCTAGTTGTAACAGCTCAAGTTTTCAATACTTTAATGGGTTTATTAGATATGTGCTAGCTAGTTTTACACCTAAACTGCCCAATATTTTATTGTTAATTAGCTCCAATACATGACGCAGGTACATATCCACTCTGTGTTATTAGCACAGAACACAGCCTCCAAAGACCGTGCATTTCATGATGCGACATCGCTACTCAGTATTATAATATGTCGTTTAGGAAACCTTTACTCTTCTCTCTTCTATAGTCACGTTTACTGCATGTTAAGTGAGGACTTTTATAACATAGAACATCTTAAGGTAGCTTATTGATCAAAACACATTAAGACTGCAGTTATAATGCCTTTCTGATATGATATTTGATCAAATATCTCATGATATTTGATATATTTGATCAAATATTCGCCCTTGCTGGTCGGTTACGTTCCCACTACCTTAACTAAAATGATTTGCTCTAGTTTCCTGAGAAAAATACTCTAATCGATTAATGCAAGGATGACAATCCGCCTTATGACACATCATGGTGTACGTCCTTGATGAAATTCGTATCTCGGATCACATAACTTCCCATAACATATCAATATCATGCATGGTATTTTGGCGATCCACAGTCACCGTGATATTCGTGGTGGCCTTGAATTGCCAAATTGATTAACGCACGTGGTACTATTATTTTTCATCAAAATTATGAAAATCATATTTTATTAGTAAAATATTTTGTATGTAAATTGTTACTGCAGCGATGAACTTGCAGGTCCGTAAGTAAGTGAGTTTGACATTTTCACAGTATATATCCGCTTCAATCTACTTTTTAAAGAATTTATCTTTGCTCTGCTACATGTATCAGTAGATAGTACTTACGTAATTCAAAACTCTAGCCATTGTTCCTTATTTTCCCGCTTGTACCATCTTCAAAGGTTGTCTAAAGTTCTCTTGCGGCAGCTGGTCTGCGACATCGTCAGCAATTCCTAGGATATAACTGGTTTCTAGAGCTAAATCTTCGATCTCCATCTATATGCATAATCTGTCCCTCCGTGGATTTTATGTGTCGATAATGCGTTAAAGCCTAACTCTCTCATAATATTCTAACCAGATGTTATAGTAAAACATTCTGTTCTGAAAGCTTGAACAACGGACAATATCTCTATCTCTGTTATTGTCTATAGGTATTCACACAGACGTACAATGCATCCAGCGACTCTCAGCACTTTTCCCCTGTTCTTTCTTCCGACACAATATAACAGCAAATTCTACTGTTGATACCCCGACGTTTATAGAATAATCCTGCGATAAGTCGATATCAGCCACAGTTTTCTGCATAGTTATTTTTACATAATCTCATCAGTACTGGCGCTATATTTGGGCAACACTTTGTAGATTTTTTTTATACTTGATATAAAGCAGCAACTGTTCGTGCATTCTGAGCATTGGAGCTCTTTCGCATTGAATGGAGCTGATAATATCTGAATTATATCTACATATCTCGTATCCTTCGAAACTACTATAATTTCCTTCTGTCAAAATGCAACTATACGTTCTTAATTTCCGTCATTCAAAACTATCCAAATGTTTCAAGTACTGAATTAAGAAGTTTCAAGTAATCATCAGCGACTCTGTCTGTTGTTATTCTATTGACATAATCCACTATTTACTTATACAAGTTTTCCTTCTACATTCTTTGCAGAACTACTAATTAAGAAGATAGTCGGTTTCGATATATATAAATAACACAACAGTACGCAAACGTTCCTACCTCAAAACACGTTTGACGATAGGTTTTTGCAATCTTCAGTGAACTCAGTTTGATCGTACCTCAAGTTCTAAAATATTCAGAATAGTGTAACAATGTGTACCATGATTACTTGTTCTTTTTTCGCTTTTTTGCATATCTTAATGTCCTTTCGTTTATGTGGTGAGATTTGGGACATTTCCAAGCGCATGCCTTCTGGGAGTATTTTGGATGCAGCTTTAGCTTTAAATTTTATTTTTGTGCTTTTAAATTCTAAGATTCCTCTGTCGAATGAAACTAAGAAATTCCTAATTTATTCTGTTCTATTAATGGAGATGAGTTTTGTTACCTTCGAGGATATTTGTGTTATAAATATCGGATCAATCAGTTTTCACGAAACATAGACGCCGTTGATTTCGTACGTTATTTATGTGGTATATGTTATCTTTACTACTCACTTATCTCGGTACATATTTTTATACACGTTATTCTCTTATAGTAATAAAAGGTTGTGTGTTTTATTGAAATTAATAATCTATTCAGTAGATATTATACTGTACATTCGGACACGTACAAAGTTGTTGAGTTCATAATTTGTACAGTGTTTGCGCTGAACACCCTAGCTTGTTTCGACGTTAAATAACAATTACAAGTATGTCAGTGCGTATGCTTTATTATGAGGAATGTGAATGTCAAAATATTGGGCGGACACATTGTTGTTATTTTGACACACCGTAGGAACAATAAATTTGTTGAGAATCTTGCACTGGGATCGGGTTGTGGTAACAGGGAGGATCGCGGCCACTTTAACACCACCAGTATTGTGGCGAGGAGGTCAAAACAATCGTGGCTGAAAGCATCACGTTTTCCTTCTCCCACATTTACATACACTTTAATTTTTTACAATAAGTTTTCCTCTCTCAATTTGATATTTAATAAGATCTGAAAATATGTTCATCTGCGATAGATCGTGGTAAATTCTTACTTCCATGTGTGTCTTTTCTGTCACAGCGACAAAGTAATGGCAGTTCCGTTACACTACTCAATACTACTTTGAGATAAGCATATTTGTAATACTGGTTAATATGTTATGAACTCTTCTACTATAGAATTATACGTCTTCATTTCTTTAGTATTTCGAAATACCTTTCGTCCGCCCATGCTTCATTACAATACTAAATTGCTTTTCTTTTAGCTATTTAGTGAGAGAGTGAGAGGCGTTCGCGTAATTTCATTCCTTCTATCCTCTTACAAGGTACGTCAGCCAAGTGCGTGGTATATTGGTTTAATATTTAACAAAATGTAAAGTTTCGTACATTAGTTCTAATGTGCAAGATGCTAATTTTAGTGAGCGCTAGCGCTACTTCGTATATGTCTTCATTAATCAGAGATTCCAGAGCAATATATGATACACTGGAACACATTCAAACAAAATTACCATAATTAATAATTTTATTTTAAATTATCATACCACTATTACAATTAACGTAGATTTTTTTTTCTTTCAAAAAAAGTTAGTGAACGATGTATACTCCCAATCTGTAATGCATATCATCAATCTTCACGCACATGTCCATAGTTAGTTCAGAGCTCTAATGTTCAACAAAATGATCAAACACGCCAGAAAACGGCTGCATTCCCCGTTAACTGATTTGGTTCATGTTCTCTGGAAAGCTAAAGATTCGCGTTGCCCAATTCCGAAATGCACAAATAAATAATTCATTCACTTAGCACCTAGCGAATGGAATTTTAGAGGGTACATTCGTTATCGTTCTTTTTAGATATAGGAATAATATAAAAGGCGAAAACACTCTTTAGGTGAAAAAAAATGTAAGATGGCTATGTTCTGCGTTACACTGGTGTCCTATTTCTTATTATTTCCTCATTAACGGTTCTTATCTATGTTTAAATGTGTCCTAGTGTAACACTCAAGTACTCTGGAATATCTCATTTGTGAAGACTCATAAATATGCAAATTACCACTATGGGCAGTCAAAATTAGTACAATACACGTTAGGAACAGCAAAACTTTGCACATTGTTCAGTATTGAACCAATATCTTTCAGGCGCTATGTTAATGTAATTTGTTAGGCATTAGACTCATCATCGACTTGGCAAGGCTGAAAATTCATCAGTTACTTTGTTACCAAAATGCTTGCCTTCTACCTCGTCATATGTAACTGCATTTCATTCACAAAATATGTATTAGTCATTTATGCGTACAGCATCAGCCTTCAATTTTTACTTCACACATGCTAGTTCCTATGCATTTTTATGGCCATCGATGTTAATACATCCCTCTGTTATTAGATACTTAACACGTCGCAATCCTCAACCATTGCCACATTAGATTGGGTACAAGCTGTAATATTCTTTTCCTCAGTATTTTCACACGTGTGATCCACGTTGCGTGGGTCATTTTCATGTTTTCCGTTCGGCTTCAAGCTGATTCTAAATACCTGGACGACTGCATTTCCATTAGGAAGTATTTTAAACTTGATCGTGTACATTTATCCCCCTGCCTCAATATTGTCTTTTACGGTGTATCTCCTTTGAAGCCCATGTTCACTTCATACTTCGCCAAGAATTATTCTGCCAGCAGTAAACTGTGATTTAGAGTTCACCACATACTGGGCCAATCCTATGTTCAAACTCTGTAGCTTTACGGGAGGTAGACCTCTCATGGACACGTTTTCAAAGGTAGATTGTCTTATTAACACTTCTCTCACAACGTTACTTGTGTTGCTTCTTTCAACCCCCTGTTTCTGGTACCCTTGAACTGATAATTTGTTTTCTCTTGGTTGGAATTCTTGGTATACAGAAACATAAAGAGTACGAATATGCTAGTCGCACGACCAGTTTGTAATTTTCAGCATGATGGACTCCAAAACTAAGTAAATATCACCCAACCCTGAAGTGAAAATTGGTGAGACACGTTCTTTGCCGAATAAAATCCCTTTACCATATGAACCACTGCAGCGTAGATGTAGGAGGTTGAGATACTCGCGTGTTTTACGATTGTCGGAATTCCAGAAACAAGCTGAAACAGAGTTGCACTCGAAGTCACTGCATTCAATATTGTCAAAAGAGTGAACACTTCAGTTATCGGAACAGATTATGATGCCAACGCATAACATTGTACAACAAAGATAGGGCCAAAATATATGTGTGGCGAAGATTGCTATTACTGCATAAACTAGATTTTAACAGTGGTATCTATTTTCTTGTATCCGCTTTCTTTAATAGTTTAGTATTTTCTGTATTATTGGGTTTTCATAAACAGTTTCGTATCTGTTAATAAACCGATTTCCCTCTTTGTAGTTTCTTGATTGTACCAACGTCTTCTATGCGTGTGATCTCATCTGTTTTTTTATAAACCATCTTTTCTGTAAACCAGATATGAATATGTTTCTTGCCCAAACCTGCCTTAACGTCATGCATCGCGTCCGTGTTGCAATTTTACATTATATGAAACGAAGTTTCCCGAAAATATAAGACCTTTTAAGATTACTTAATTTTGAATCAAAATATATACAGTGTACATTGCGTTTCCGTTATGGAAATTTCGCGATATTTTCATACTGATTGTGGCATTTTTCATTAACTGTGACGATAAATATGTGTATAAGGAGAAGACGTAGTTCCATTAATCTCTAGTCATGCATCCAAAGGATTTTTTTTTGTTCGCTGTTATCGAACTGAGAAAGCCGAGTTGTAGATTCTACATATAACTACAAAAAGAACACATTGTAATGATAATATAAAACTAGAAAATTCGTGGCAAAATCTATTCTCCGTAGCTTCGTGTATTATTTAATAAACATTGACCATATAAAAGTCCTTCAAATATAACAATCCAATTCTTTGTTGAAAATTTTAACGACTTGCCCCAACACGAAAATTACAACACAATATTTGTCCACTTTGACGATAAAGAATTTTGTTTCACCGTTTCATTGTTGTAGATTTTCAGGATTGACTAAATCTACTCCTTTCTGTATTACTCCACTGTGAACTTACAAAACGTCTTCAGTTTCTTAACTACTGTCACCTAATTCATCTTTGTCTTATCCGTTACCTTATAGCGGGAACTGGGGACCTACCGTACTTATGCAGTAACCTGATACTCTGTCTACTTTTTGGCCGCGACCCTCCTTTACGCCTTGGTACCAGGTTTGCGCCACTGCGGGGATCACACTTGTGAGCCTCCACCGTGAGGAAGATAAACCAAAGTACCTCTGTGGGAGGCCGAGATAGCTTCCAGTTTTCCGCTGGGAGAGAGTGCAGTCCTTCCGCCAAGTTTCTATCTGTTTGGGAGGTTGCGGGCAATACAAATTCCGCCAGCTGTCGGGAGGATGAGGCTTCCTAAACTAATAATTCTCATCGTCGAGATATCAAAAACAAGGTTCTTTATTAGGACATCT
This sequence comes from Lepisma saccharinum, assembly GCA_022664845.1. Lineage (NCBI taxonomy): Eukaryota > Metazoa > Arthropoda > Insecta > Zygentoma > Lepismatidae > Lepisma > Lepisma saccharinum. The sequence goes on from JAGDQP010008162.1 coordinate 44,566, forward strand.
CTTTACATTTGCAAACAATTCGTTGCTCTCTTCTGTGGGAAAAGGATAACTTTCTCCACCAAATTTCTGAAACTGGTTCTAGTACATATTCAGTTGTGTTCTATTCTGTTCAGTTCTGCTGTGACATTTTTTCTTCCGCGTTATGCCAGTCACCAGTGTGACTAGCCCTCACCCACCCAAGAATTACGCCATCGCTTGAGGGAAGAGTTCATGGGAATTAGAGATTTTTGGGAGGGAATGGTTTGTCTAAAATTGGAAAATATATATGTATTCATATTTTATTTCAGCATATCTTCGAGTAGGAAGTACCTAGATTTGTTTATAACCATAGTGTTGGTATAACAAGTTGATGATCTGATGAACAAAATAAGTGAGGTGTGATACACATCATGACATGTTGGTTACAATGGAACGAATCAAAATTTCTTCTTGATCTTTGGGAGACTAGATCTTGATGAAAGAAGGTGATCCCAACATTTAACATTGATGATCACTGTGGAAAGATAGTGAAAAAGTGAATGTGATACGACTGATTATGTATTATGTATTTACGTGGGCGCGGACGGTGGTACAGAAAAGAAAACATCCGGGCCAGAAAAGGTAGCATGGAGTTCGAGATTAAGATGTATTTGGGTGAAAGGTGGATCTTGTGTGAAAATAGCTGCTCGGTCGAATGGGTTGAAGTTGGAGAATGAAATGTCCATGAACTGTATCATCTGCTCAGCTTCAGGAATTGGAAGTTGATGGTACTGTTCGACTGCAGGGCTATGATCCATAAATTTTGGACATTTGTATAGTTTCGAGTTGCATGAATTTCTTAACATTAACCGCAGATTGGTGGTTGTTTGCTTTCACTAGCGATATGTTGTCTGTGCGCTTGGCAGCGTTCGTATTTAAGAGTTGAGGTGGCTGCGTGCGAAAAGTTTCGACCGTATGGCGTCTTCTAGATACATGCCCCATTCCGCAAAACATTACAAATGCATGGCTACTGTGATGTCAGAACTCACATTAAATAGTTGGGAGTGCCTTGTGAAGTAATGATACGTAAACACTTTTAAATGGTGTGATTTTCTAGACGTAATTTAGCTTCTACTTTATCTGGATTGGTATGTGGTGTAACGCCTTGGATAACTACTAACAACATCGGTATGCGTTTCGGTAGTGGTGGTTTTATACTTGGTTCATTGACAGGTGAGAGATGAACATGTTTGCCTAATATGTGGAGACTGTGTCTATGCCGAAGTGATTTTCCGAATTCTTTGTACGCTGATTTGATAATTAGGCTGTTCCTAGTGGGAGTGATTTCAGATATGGTATCTCTGCGTACATATTTCATAAGTTATTGTAGAGGAACTTCCGGTGTCGTATTTGGTGTTTAAGTTTGTGAGTAAGTAGGTTAAGCTTGTTGATCTGGTGTTGGAATTAACTGTTCGTCAGATGTTTGCAGATCCATGTCATTAGAGTCTGATTCGGAAGTACTGATTGCATGAGTTCTTTTAGTTGGTGGTGAGGCAGATGAATGTGATCGTCGCTGAAGCGGTGATCTGGAGTGTTGACTGGTTGAAGAAAGTCGATCTGATTTACGTGAGTTTTTGGTTCCACCTAGTGAAGGCATTTTAGGAGTAGCTCTGGAAGTTTTTTCTTAAACAATATATGGCATTGAATGTTGACCTGTTGCGTGTTGTTTCGGTATGTTGAAGAAACGAACAATGACGCAGAGTGCGTGATGATGAAAAGATAGTCAGTCACTGTATAATGCAAAATGTCTCAAACTAAATCCTACACTCTCACCCTGAGAAGTGCCGTCGATCCCAATGTGGTCGTACGTGTAATATTCTCTTCCGTGCGTCTGCTACACAAAGTCCTCGATTTTACACTAACAAGCCAAAGCTAGCCTAGGTATGAGTTCCCGTGTGACCTGTGACAACAATTGATATTCATTACATGGTGCGGCAGTCTACAAACTGATACAAGACATACACTTTCACAAAGATATATCTACTATAACACTCATATTAACTACTTCTCTTATTAGCAACAATTGACACACATTTTTTTTATAAAAGTCCTTTAAATAACTATCAGTTCTAATAATCGTCGCACGAGCTAATCTCGCTACTAACAGCAGCTGGCCTGTCTGAAATACTCCCATCGCTGCTAATTTGCAACAAAACACTCACACTTGACTTTCATATAACAGACGGGTTGTAAGCCAAAATTTCTCCGTTATAACTTTAAAAAGAGATGTGGCTCAGTTCTGAATTCAAATATGACATTTCTAGTACTTCAGTTTTGCAAGACCTACGTATCAAAACTTATAACTGTTGTGATAACTAATACAAATTTTATAATTCCCGTTTTCTATTAACATCCATTCATGATTTAAAATTATATTTTCAGTTTCTTAAAATGACAGACATAGCAATTTGCATTGACCTCTATCGAACAAAATGATATATAAATTTAGATCAAATACGAAACAAATAACTGTAGCCAAAAGAGGAAAATTGATACTAAATATCGTTATCGTATTTAGAAACTTATCATTGCTCAAATATCGGATCTTTTACTGGGTTATACTTCCGTACAGGTATTGCAGCGATAAACACATACTTTAGTCATATATAATACGTATTGTACTTTGATCGTAGGTAATATATATCGTTTGCAGCTTTAGCTAGCATCTTCCATAGTACTGATGCTTGGGTCTCACATTTCCGACTTTCAAATCAAAATACATAGAATCGTAATAGTGGTTATTCCCAGATTTACCTTAATATGATAAAGACCCATTACATAAGATAAGAACAATGTAAAAATCCCATATAGTACAAAATATACAAGTTGCGTTTCATTCCAGGATGCAATTTAGACACCACCCCAAGTTCAAATTATCATACTAACACAGCCTTATCTTTATACATACCAAATTTTTAATTATTTTGTTCTCGCTTTAACTTTATCTAAAGAATATCACAGCGCTACCTTTTATATATTCCCCCGTACCTACATTAATATATCCTCTCTTCACCGAACATTACAAAGCTCATATCGGGTATAACATAGCTGAGGGTACTATGTCTTATATGCACCCAACCATGAACAAAGCAAAGAAAACAACTTTCAACTAAAACCTTTTGAATAGAATTTTATAGTATAATATTTCTATGTGTACGTCTATATATATATATTTACAATATCCATTTGATTAAGAGTAATTTCTCAATACCATATAATACGGTTGAAGCTACCAATAACACCCGCCATATTATTGACATACTACTCCATTTATCATTAGGATTACTATTCCGTATTATAATTCCTTATTGTTGTTGTTAATTCATATTTGCCTCATTTTCCTGGAAGAACGTATTAAATTTCCCACTTCTAATGACTTTATTATAACATTTTGTGTATACTTCTTTAAGAAAATTCAGCTATCATCATGCATTTATAAGTTTAATCAGACATATAGTATTCATTTTCATTACAATACTGATTTATCTTATCTCACATTCTCCACAGGATCATGAAATCAGTACCCTATATCTCACCACCACCGTCCAAAGCGTTTTCTTTTCTCAAGTTATATTTTTTAATAATATCCTCAGTGATCAATTTTCTACCCCATTTCCTTCTTCCTTCTGTTGTATTTTACCTAGTATAATGTGTTCCAATTTATAGCATGCTTTTTCTATTATCTCCCTTCTCAGTTTTGCCCATCTTTGGTACATTATTATCATCTTCTTATCTGGTTCCACTTTTGTTTACTTAATGCAGTTTCCCAAAATATAGATTGATTCCTATACGTTTCTCCGTCGGTCTTCTGCATATCTTCCAATCTCACCGCGAATCTGCTTGATAGATAATCGGGTACCAACTCGAGATATTTAGACTCAGACTTTCTTATTCAACTTGCAACTTTATGCCCTTGTTGACTACTCCATTGACGATCATCTGATGTTTCCAGGCATAGACGTAATGGGTTAGTCGACCGTGGGTTTGGGACCTTATTCTTACAGGATTCTCTACTTTTAGTAAGCAACATGTTCTTTCTTCTGCTTCCTCTTCTGTGAATATTTATAGATTTTTCTGGTTCTTGCTTTCGACTTTGTTGCTCGATTTTCTCTATCCTTCTCCATTGGCGTTTCTTTCTACACCCGTTGTTCCTTTTTTCTTTTTCTGTTTGACAACCCCACGTAGTGATACAGACAATTCAATATCCTGTGGTGTTTGATCGTTATCAACATTTATTTCGTCTTATCATCGTAATTTCACATCTCATCTCCATAGATACCTCATTATCTATCATCCGCCTGCTCCTCATATATTTCACTTCTTCTGCTATCTTACATTTAATATTCTGTGAACTTAACTCACACACATTTTGAATCTCTTTTGTTTGCTCATCATTTACTCTTAAAACGTTCTGATTAAATATCAGTTGTTCTTGGCTTCCAATCTGTAATAATCTAGATTTCACTACACCTTGTATTTCTAGTTTCAATTTTTATTTTCAAACGCTATTTGTCTCTCTTCCCTTTCTAATTTCTTCCTTTGCGTTTCGTTTCTCCATATCAGACATTGCTTATCCGCAGTAGCCTTCCTTTCTTGATCATCTCTTTCTTTCATTCTCACATTTTTAGTTTCCCAATCCTTAGTACTCAATATTGGAAATTCCTTATCATAATCAAATCTCATTTCTCTACTCTCAGCTTCAATACCTCTTCCATTCATCATTTAATCCTGCGCAATACTTACATGCAGTTTCCCTTTATATGTTTCTGCTTCTACACATTTATTGGACACTCTGTCGTTTCTTCTTCTGTACCCTCTTTTGAGCATCCTACTTCTTCTGCAATTCCTCTTGAAGCACTTGAAAACTGTTCGAACTGACTACTGCGTTCATTCGTATCCTTCCGTGTTACTTTCAGTTCTGTTTTTATTTCATCTATTCCACTTTTTGATTGATCTCTTTCTCCTTTTCTTTCTGCTTCCTTATAACGTCTTCTTTCTGTTGTTGTGCCTCCTGTCTTCTTTCTTCCTTTCGTTGTTCCTCCTCTTTACGCTGGTCTCTGTCCTGTAAAACTTGTTCCACAGCTTGCATCAACTTGTCCAGCTTTCTTTTATTACTTCTACTTTCTTTACGGAACCTTATTCTTCTGAAACGGGCACTCTCGCCTTCTTGTTTTCCTATCACCGCAATTACTGTCATCACTTGATAGCCCAACACTTGTAAGTGCCAAATTTGTTATATATTTATAATACTCAACGACATCTTCCTCCAATAATCAATTTGCCACCGACTAACTTCTTTTATATGCTACGCATGAGATCTTTACTACGACGATCAGAGTTACAAGTCCTTCATTGAAGTGACGTCATACAATGTTGAAGTGCCTACTTTGGGTAACCCTTTCTTTATGCACAACAGGTGAGGCGACACTAGACAATTAACGAAACTGGCCTAGGGTAGCAAGAGACCTACTCTAGCCGATTTCGCTAAGGCGTCGAACAATAAAAATCTGGTACTGATGCGTGAAGCAATATATTTGAAACAAAGAGTTCTTATAACTTTCTTTTTTAACTTTCTTAATGTAACTGTTAGCAATCCTTTACACAGGTTACTATAATGAACAGCTTGGTCATCCAATCTTTTGTACTCAAATCTAGCTATAAACGTTTTAGCGTGGCCTTAATTAAACATACAAATTGTATAATTCCCGTTTTCTGTTAACTTCCATTTATAATCTAAATTTATATTTCCAGTTTCTTAAATGACATAGCAATTTCCATTGACCTCTAGCGAACAAAATTATATATAAATTTAGATCAAATACGAAACAAATCAATGTAGGCAAAAGAAGAAAATTGACTCTAAACATCGTTATCGTATTTAGAATGTTATCATTGCTCAAATGTCGGATCTTATACTGGGTTATACTTCCGTAAATGTTTTGTATCGATAGGCACATACTTTAGTCATATATAATATGTATTGTACTTAGATCATAGGTAGTATCTGTCGTTTGCAATTTTAGCTAGCTTCTTCCATAGTACTGAAGCTTGGGTCTCACATTTCTGGCTTTCAAATCAAAATACATAGAATCGTAGTAGTGGTTATCCCCAGATTTACCTTGATATCGTAAAGACCATTACATAAGATAAGCACAATGTAAAAATCCCATATAGTACAAACCATACAAATTTCGTTTCATTCCTGGATGCATTTTAGACACCACCCCGAGTTCAAATCATCATTCTAACGCAGTATAATCTTTATACATACCAATATTTTAATTAATTCGTTTTCGCTTTAACTTTTTCTAAAGAGGATCACAGGACTGCCTATTTTAAAAATCCCCCCCCCCCCATAAATAAATATATCCTCTCTTCACCGAACATTACAAAGCTCATATCGGATATAACACAGGTGAGGTTACTGTATCAACTGGAAGAGAAAATAATTACACTCTTTTAGAACCAACTCTGTAAAATGCAAGTGAACAATTGAAAAACGATATAAGTTAGAAATATTGAGCGGAGGGAAATTACAAATGAACTATACATGTAAAAGGTAATATTTTTAGAACTGGTTTAGATTCCAACAATACAAGATATGTGAAAGAAATTTTGATTCCCATTTCAGCTGAAAGACAGACGAGCCAATCAAGACGAGGAATATTTCCAGTGTGAATTATGCGGTTACAAATCTACCGAAAAGAATAGCTTCAGAAGACACATGAAAGGCCATGCAGAGGAGAAACCTTTTAAATCTGAAATGTGCGGATATAATTGTACTAGAAAGAGTAGCCTGAAAAGACACAAGTTAACACATACAGAAGAGAAGTCTTTTCAATATGAAAAATGCGGATATAACTGCATCCGAAAAAGTGATTTTAAAAGACACATGTTAAAACATACAGGCGAGTGTCCATTACAACGTGAAACATGCGGATATAAAAGTATTCTAGAGAGTAACATGAAAAGGCACATGCTAACACATACAGACGAGTGGCCTTTTCAATGTGAAATATGCAAATATAAATGCATACGAAAAAGTGATATGAAAGTCCACATGTTCACACATACAGGTGACAGGCCTTTTAAATGTAAAGCATGCGGTTATAAATGTACTCTAAAAAGTAGCCTGAAAATGCACATGTTAACACACACACACACGAGTTCCCTTTTCAATGTGAAGCATGTGAATATAAGTGCATCCGAAAGAGTGATTTGAAAAGACACATGTTCACACATACAGGCGAGAGGCCTTTTCATTGTAACACATGCGAATATAAATGTAATGTAAAGGGTAACCTGAAAATGCACATGTTAACACATACAAACGAGAGGCCTTTTCAATGTGAAACGTGCGGATATAAATGTACTAGAATCAGTCACCTAAAAATCCACATGTTAACACACAGGCGAGATGTCTTTCAATGTGAAATATGCGCATAAAATTTACAATAGTTATGTTAGAAGACGTATGTTAACACATGAAGACGAAAGACCTTTACAGGGTGATTAATACATGTGAATGTAAATATTCTCAATAGAGTAGACTGAAAAGACATATGGCAACACATATAGACGGGAGGCCATTTTAATGATTATAAATGTACACGAAAGAGTCATCTGAAAACGCACTTTAATACATAGAGACGAGGCGACCTCCAATGGTTTATGTATAAATATATATAAGGACTGTAAATAGTTGCCTGAAAACGCATACGTACAGGAGAAAGTCGTTTCGAATGCAAAACGTAGATATGAATGAATGAAAAATCGTGAGTTATAAATAGACTGAAAAAAGTGACTTAAAACGACATACTAATGCATGGACGTCTTCAGCGAAAATATAAATATACACTTAAAAGCCAGAGAGTACTTAACAAGATTTTTTTTCTTTTCATTTTAATTATTCGACTAGAATAAAGTTAAAAAGATTGGAATATCACAGAGTACACGGAAAGAATAGTGTGTTTCCTATGTAGCTTTGGATATTATGAGTGTCAAAGAAATATTAGAGTAAAGGAAAAAACTTTACATATGAAGTTTGCGGAATCACCGGAGAAGTCTTTAAAGCATACGTGTATAAATATACTCGAAATATAATCGATTTTATTCTTATTCAGATAATATATTAGCTCGCGAGTTGCTACACACCCAACCTACAGATTTAGGTAAACTGAGGTCAGAAGTACTTCGTGAAACTGCCCCTACTGGATACTTCCAAGTAGCTGTTTTTATTTTGATTAGACATCAGTGAGTGACGTTCGTGAGTCACATGATTAACTGCAAATCTTTCGAGAAATCTGCTGAATCAAAATTGAAGTAGATAATCCTTATCTTAGATGTGAAATGAGTGAAGTATTAAATCATATGAAATTATTAAGTAGAGTAATATGGTCGTAAACAATACATATTCTCTTTAAAATAGAATTTATTCCATTTATATCTAGGTAACGTAATATGGAAAAATATTGTATATCTTCTCTAATGTTAAAGTTAACTAGATTTTTATATATTTTCATCATTTTCTAATAATGAATGTTATTATATACGATACTATGTTGTCGATTATCTCCAATATTTTGTTCATTCCGTCTCTGGTTGCACTTTAATTGTATTTTTTTCAATATGGTTTCTTTACTCTCCACTTTTCTCTTCAACTTTATTATTATTATTAATTTCTCCTACCCTCTGACTCTTTACCTTCCCATTCCTTGAATGAGACTCTTACCTACTACTTGCATCGTCCACAATTCCGTCTCCCTGTGGTGTTTTCTCTGACGTATGTAATCATTTTCCCACCTCCATAACCTGGCAACACTGTTATCCAGCATTAGTTGGAAACATGGCGTATCAGCCCAAATCCCGTACCAGTCCACTCTATCAATATTCTCTCCTGACATGCCTAAGCACTTCTGCACAGTGATGTGTTTCTGAAGTTCGTGTACGCCTGTCTTGATATTCTACAATGAACATTTTTAACACCTTTTATATATTACTAAGGTACTTTTGTCACTGATAATCTCACGAAAACTTAGCTAGTAGGTAATTGTGTCAAAATATTAGAATTTAGAAACAGATGATTGCGTCACTGTATGCAGAGACAAATGGAAATTTTTAGATGAGCAAGCCTTCTGAAAACAATTTTGCTCTCATTATCTTGGGAGCAAATAAAATTCTGCTTTGTATTATCAATTCTTGAGACATACTCTCTCTCTAAACTTTTTCAAGTCCCCTATTGCTATCGCTGCCAGAGATGGCTAATAGTATTACTAACAAAAATGTTTCATTTCCATACTGTTCCATTATTGCTAGTAAGCCATTAATTTCACAGTTCCATGAAAAGTAAATCTCATTTTAATGAAAACACATATTGAGAATTGTTAATTTTGAACTTGTAATGAAGACGAAATACGTTGATAAATTCGTACTTCAGACCCGAAATTGGTACAATGAGTGAGGTACTGCAACAACATATAGTTCTTTGCAATGTCCGATTTATGCAAATTTCAGATAGGGTAAATATTTGGGTCGTGGAATAATGGATTTTACGTCCTTTTCATCTTGCAGGCTTGAGGATTATTTCGGAAAAAAAAGTCATGGAATATTTTTGTAGACAGGGGGAATTTCAACTTTCCAAAACACATCGAAAACTGGTTAAAACACGATCTAAAGATTCATGAAAAATGGAATTTTAAGAAATTTCCTGTTTTAAAAGCAACATGCCTTTGGCCACTAACCTATTAATTAATTTAAAACGTAAAGGGTTCACCGTGAGGAAATCAATAGCTCAACCTGATTGGCTAACGTAATGATCGGAGCAGGAGCACATATTGCTAGGTTAACAATGAAGGATGGAGTCACGCAAAAGATTGCTGATTTACTTTGTTTGGTTGCTTTCATTTTAATTAACTTCTGATTCCATGGTCGACAGTTGAAGTAGTTTTATTACTATGAATTGAAAATAAAGTCACGTTATAGGCAATTTAGTATTATGATCATGCCCTGGAAACTACAATTTTGAAAATGGTATGAAAATTCAAATTGCATTTACTAAAGGGTCAGAAATTAGTAAACTAATTCTAAAGAAAATTGACTGACTGGCATAAAGTTGCATGCCATATGCAGTGTAAATTTTAATATAAAATCTCGTGTAGTAATTGTGTAATCGAAAACTAGATTGATTTCTGCGATCAGAGATTCTGTCAGAAGTTTCAGTTTGCCGGGAGTAGGATCAAAGAAGAGTGATGTACGGCTTTTTGATTTTTAACAGTAAAATTCTAACGTTCGGATGTGCTCGGTAAATTGAAATGGTAACATCCCTTTGGAGAAGTCTCGCAGAATCCGTGGTCGCGATACTTTCTGTAACCATTGTTTTGTGAAAACATTCCATACTCTTTTCTGGAACGTACGGCAATGTATGTGTGAAAGCGTACGAGAACCGATACAAAAAACTAATCATGCAGAGAAAAACTTCACCCAGTCTGAGAACTATTAACTGGGAATATTCGGCGTCCTATGTTTTTCGTGCTCTGGAGTAACACAGCTGGTCCAGTCACGCCTCAGACCCAGTGACTTGGTCCAAAACTTAAACCAATTCATGTTTGCACAAGATTGCATTTCCGATATACGACTACTCTTTCACTCCAAGCTCCGAAGCACTTCATACATGCAGGGTATCCCTTGGAAACGACTTCACGATGCCAATCATAGGCAAGTTATTTCATGCGCTATTCTCAAGAAAATTAAATACCGGATGGAAAGAGACCGCTGGGAAGACAATATTAGAAGGGATCTTCAAGAAACAAATGATCATTATCAAAACTGCCTTCCTCTTTCCAAGAAAGAAATCCTATTGTGAACGCTTGTTACTGCTGCGATGCACTTTCGAGTTCTAAAAGGCATATAGTAAATAAGTAATTCTCTAGAAAATGCGTGCGTCGCGGTGGCTTAATTGGTAGATCGCTCACCTCTGGTGCTAGGGTTCGTCGGATCTTTCCTCCTCAAGTCATGTGGGCTTTGTGGTGCGAAAACACTGTGTGCGTGTGTTGTCTCAGGGATCTCCCGTTTCGTTCCACTTTCTTCATCTCAACATCATCTATCCGGCCTGGGCCAAAGTTGCCTGAAGTTCTTAAAATTAAATTCAACTTCAAAATCCAGAAAAAAATGGAAGGGTGGCAAATGCTATTGATAGCTAAGAAATATGTATGTACTGCAGTCTAAATTTTCGTTAAAATAAAATTGAAAAGTTTTCACCTTGACACGTTGCTAAAAGAAGACCGTACAATATTTCTATTTAACTGTCTTTTCTTTATTTCCTTTTGAGGGTTGCACTGCAACTTTTGATCTCACGAAAGTTCCTCGGCGATCACGTCTCCAAGAATAGTGAAAGGGAAGACTAATCAAAGGCCTAATTGCATGTACCATCTCTGCATTCTCTTGGTAAAACTGATAGAATTCCTGGCGATAACCTCAGTCAAGACAACTAGCAGCGAGCTCTCTTTCCCAAATATATACTGACAACGATGACAACATATAGTCCTAATATAGAAATAAATTTCACCAGCTTTATTAGCTGCTAAGGATTTAATAGCCAGTCACATAAGTAAAGTAGGCCTTTCCAGGGATATGCTGAAAATAATTTAACGAAGGGCTTGCCAGTTCTTTCATAAGACACTAAACATACTGAATAAATCACCAATTATATATGCAGTGGGGCATAAGAATAAATACAGCGAGCATATTAGTAGTACAGAAAGATTGAATAGTGGTCTATCATCCTTATACTCAATAATGGAAACTTTGTGAAAAATAAAATGACTGTTAACAGACGTGCTTAAATTAGGAAAGTTCATATTAATTTTTCCTCTTGAGCAATTTTAATCAGGGGCTCGTAAAAAATGTTTAGCAGAGAGACCTTTAAATCCCTTTCCATCACACCTCTGGACCTGCCTGCTTGTGTATATGATTTAATACTTGCATTTGAAGAGAAAAACATAATAACGTGTTTTGTTCATTTTATTGATTTTATAGAAGAGTGTTTTAAAAGTTCGCAATCAGCATTACGTAAACTTGCACTTCAGATAAATATGCTTGTAAAAGAAGGACTCTTGCATATTATCTGTTTCTGTAATAAGTTTGAAAAAGAGCTAACAGACGCCACTCTCACCTAAATTAGACACAAATGGACAAAATACGTCCCAGTAAACATTTTGCGGTTGTAGCAACGTTAAAAGTTGGTTGTATTTACAGCACGTACCGCCATTTTTCGATGTTCACGATGTCCACCCTTATCAACCATTTTTCAACCATTCGAATGGTTGCTGCAACGAACCTTCAACGATTTTACAAGTATTTTCCCACTAAAATGCAAATTCTTCAGCTATTTTTCAATTTTTATTCAACAAATTTCTGCTACCATTTTTTACAATGATACTAGGAATTTCTGCAACCATTTTTCGACGATTATGCAACGAATTTCTGCAACTTTTTTTTTTCTCAATTCTTCTACAAACTTCTGCAACTATTTCTCAACAAACTTTTCAACATTTTTTCGACGAGTTGTAAACGATGGTCAGGGAGCAGGTTCGAATCAATCTGCCTGCATCGTGACAGCTAACTTTCCCATGGGAGCGATACTCTTGCTAGAATTGAGTAATGTCCGGGTTATAGGCTGCAACCAGGTGGGATTGAGAGTTAGTACCCGTAGCCGGTTCTTTGCTATCGTCATGGGATCAAGAAAAATGGGTTAAGTCTATATTTTAGACACCATCCCGACATTTTCCCGTTCTGATTGAGGAAAGCATTATAATTTATTCACATCCAACACTCTTGTCCCAGATGGTCACGTCGCTGATCTCGAACATACAAAAGTAGATAAAAGTATTCGAGTACCGTGGCCGGCAATTCTGAGTTTTTCTAGTATTTCGCGAGGCAATTGCTGAGATGGTACCTTCCGTAAGGCCCTAGCAGATACCTTCTCTGTCTTTTACTTAAACCAAGGGAAGGGGAAAATATCAGCCCGAGCCTTACGTAAAGTAACATCTCAACATTTGCCACGCGGAACGAGGGAAATACTAGAAAACCTGTCAGAATGGCCGGCCACGGGGCTCGAACACGCTTATCTACCCCTGCATGTTCGAAATCAGCGACATGACCACCTGGGACAAGAGTGCTGGATGTGAATCAATTCTAGTCTTTTCCTCAGTCCCAACAGGCGAATGTCGGGAATAAGGATGGTGCCTAAAATATAGTCTTAACCCATGTTTCCTGATCCCATGACGATAGCAAAGAACCGGGTATGGATACTAACCCTCAACCCCACCTTGTTCCAGCCTAGTACCCGGGCATTACTCAATTCTAGCAACAGTATCGCTCCCATGGGAAATTTGGCTGTCACGATGCAGGCAGGAGCATTCGAACCCGCGACATGGTGTGAGTTGCGATATAGAATGCTATTACCAGATACTACAACAGATCTGGCAACAGCATTCTATTTCACAACAGACCGTGGCTACATTGTCCTACCTTGTTTCCGCCCAGGACCGCCATTTTTAATTTCACCTGCAAAAAAAAACTTGCAAATGTCATATCTGCGGACGGCTTATTTTATTCCCTCAACTTTTGACCTACATTTTTTTCAACTGAGGAAGACAATGCATCATTTGGCGAAACTTAACGTGTTTTTAATTGCCGTTCTTTTAGATGATACCATGGCAGTGAGGAGGGTGTACCATGCTAAAGATAAAGGTATGATTTCGTTCTCGCCACGTAAACTCACATTTGATTAAAATTCCTATTTGACTGCAGCTACACAACCAAGAGAAAAGTAAAATAACAGCGGGAAACGGGGGCACTGTGGTTCAGTTGGTAAAGCGCTCACGTCTGGTCGTCGGATCGATTCCTGCTCATGCCTTGTGGGCTTTGTGGTGGACAAACCGTGTGCGTGGGTTTTCTCGGGGTGCTCCCACTTTCTTCATTCAACCATTTCGTACCATCATTATCCATAGGGCCTGAGCCATGGTTGCCTAAAGACCTTAAAATTATTTAAAAAAAATAAAAACAGCGGAAAATACGATATACAGCTTCAGCAACAAACGTACTTCCACTTTCAACGGATACTGGCTAATAGCTTCGAAACGAGAAGCCCAATTTTAAAAATGCTCACAGAGTTCTAATAAATAGTATTACTACTATACAGGACAAAACCATATACTTCTTTTGCAGCGTTAAGTTATATTCCGCCTACTGGAAAAGTACAATCGGACGTTTACTGATTTCAATACATAAAATTGATTTGAAATTGAAATTATTTACGGCCTTTAGGCATCTACGGCTCAGGCCACTACATAAAATTGATCAAGAATAATAAACTTATGTTAAAATTCTTTGATCAATTAGGTTAGAAGTTTATGTTATATTTGGCAATAAAATTAGAATTTAAAAAGAAGCTGAAATTTTAACTCAACTTTATTACCCTTCCATGAAGTTCAACTCTAAATTTTATTAAGATTACGTAACACTAAAAATCTGTTAGTCATAAAACAAAATGTTAATCTTGAAAAGTACACGGTCTTTATTGCTGACAAGGCTGTACATTACAGTACAAAATTGTATGATCGAAACTCTATAAATTCCAGAACTTAAAACGTTTCAAGATCTCTAGTTTTCGTTCAAATTATTTAGGTGTATATATACTCCTTATAACTGCCAATCTCTGTGATATCATGTCTAGACTCAAAGAACTAAGTTTACACTTCTGAACACCTTTATAAGCCCACACACGAGTACGTCGTTTTATAACACATAAATAATGTTATTTCTTCAATGGCACTTAGGTTATCAAACCTAATGACAAATCTGCTAGAACTGATCGACCGTGTTGATGTTTGTCACACTCCTGATCCTTGAAAGCCAAATCTGTGCGCGGTGATACATGCACTGTGAACGTGCAAATAGTTCTCCCCAAATGACTGTTATCTTCAAGACTGTTTCCTGTCCATTTCAATTCAGCACATTCGCCTCCTGCGATGGTATTCTTCGCTTCTGTTTATCCTTTGCAAATCTAACTAAACCAGTTTCGAGTATTCTCCTCAATATCTGCATTTGTGACAGACGAAATTGTTCTTCTAAATGCAGCTGAAATCAGACAAACGAAAAAATGCACTATAGTTAAGATTACTCAAATTTAAGAACCACAAAGTTTTAAGTGATAACCAAGCCAATTTAAGATTTTAGTACTAAATTAAAATCATTGCGTCATTTAACGTTTCTGGGTAATAGTGAATGCCTTCCTAAAGATGATCGCAAAATTAATAATAGAAAAACATGTAAGAGTGATATAGCAAGAAACCGATTTTCCCATACGGCATGTTTATAAAGTTTTGTGAGGAACCTGGATGACGCAATGTCAGTATATTTCACGCTTTTTCATATACACATCTCCTACTGGAGTATTATTCATCATTTTCTGCTCTTATCTACTCAAAAGATAGGTTTGGTATTACCCTGAGTCGTTTACGTACCTAATTATATTAAATTATACTGCTACTTAACTACTGGATGGTGCAGATTAATATTGGGTGGGTAGGTTCGATAATAAAGATAAAATGAATTGTATGGGTGGTAACAGCACTATGGCTAGCGCTTTCCCGGGGTAGGTTCGAAAAGGAACTGGACGGACAAAGTACGCAATCTAAAAATTCCACTTACTACATAATATATTTACACCAGTTGCAAGTTTAAAGAAAGAAGATATGGATATGGTAGCATGTTTAGCACAATAATAACCGGAGCTATAGTTGTAGTATCTAGCAGCCCCGGAACATTCTGTGTTTGGTGGTAGTGTTTATGTATGAGGAGAAGCGGGAAGGTTGCTACTGGAATTTATTCGTAATTCAAGCGAGTAAACTAAAATAATAAGAAACTTACTAGAACAAATTTCTTACAGAAAGTTAGATACCATTCGAATGTTTTAAATTCTCTGTGAAATAATGTGCATTTCTTTTATGATCTTTAGGCAACTTTGAATCCGGTCGTAGGAGAGTGGCAAGGAAGAGAAAGGTAGCATTCAGGACCTTACTTAGGGTACCATTCGAGTATTTGCCTAGTGAAACTAAAGGATACCCTGGAAAACCTCAGTCAAGGACGGTCAGTTGTGGGGCTCGAGCGCACGTGTCTACCCAATGTCGCTCCAAAGTCTCACGAAGAGCTGGGTGTGAAACAATGTTCTTATTTCTAATCTATGTGAGGATGATATTAAAACATCATCAATTATCGGTCTCCGTGCTACTGTTTTCATAACTACTATAAAAAAAGCAATATCATTTTTTGTTATACCAGGTGTATGCATAAGTAGTTTCCGGTGTACCTAAGAGATGGCGCCAGTGAAAAGCACGCAGCGTATTCATTTGACACATACGTCATTTTGTTCGTCTGACATTAAACTACAAACACACACAAGTTGAGTCCGCCAAACACTAGCGTCTTGGTTTTATCGTTCAGTGATCATGTCTAAGTTTGTGCCTGAAAAAGAACATTTGCGGCACGCATTGCTTTTCTTATTTAATCAAAAGAAAAAAGGCTGTTGAAAGTCATCGTGTGCTGGTAGAAACATGGTGAACACGCTCCATCGATTAGAACATATGAGACATGTTTCGACAATTTAAAAGTGGTGATTTCAATGTGAAAGACAGTGAGCGCTCTGGTAGACCACAAAAGTGCGAAAACGAGCAATTTAAGGTGTTATTGGAGGATGACCCAACTCAAACTCAACAGCAATTGGCAAAAGCATTAAATGTGTTACAAGAAACAATCAGCAAACGTTTACGAGCAATGGGCAAGATCAATAAACTTGGAAAATGGGTCCCACACGATTCGAATGAACGTCAAATGGAAAATCGCAAAGTCACTTGTGAAATGCTGCTTCAACGCCACGAAAGAAAATCCTTTTTGTATCGAATTGTGACGGGTGACGAAAAATAGATTTATTTTGAAAACCCGAAGCGGAAAAAATCGTGGCTTTCACCTGGCGAAGCCGGTCCTTCAACACCAAGGCCAAATCGCTTCGGCAAGAAGAGCATGCTTTGTGTCTGGTGGGACCAGAGCGGTTTTGTGTATTATGAACTCTTGAAGCCCGGCGAAACCGTTAATGCACAGCGCTATCGCCAAAAAATGATTAATTTAAATCAATCATTGATCGAAAGACGACCGGAATGGGCCCGAAGACATGGCAAAGTGATTGTGTTACACGACAATGCGCCGTCTTACACAGCAAACCCAGTGAAAGACACCTTGAAATCGCTTGGATGGGACATCCTTCCGCACCCGCCGTACTCCCCAGACTTGGCGCCATCTGACTATCACCACTTCGCATCAATGGGGCACACGCTCGCAGAGCAGCACTTCAGCAATTTCGAAGACGCTGGAAAATGGCTCGACGAATGGTTTGCCGCAAAAGACAAGCCGTTTTTCTGGCATGGTATGCATCAATTACCTAAAAGATGGGCGAAATGTGTAGAAGCCGATGGCCAATATTTTGAATAAAACCAAATTAATTTTCCTTGAAAATTACGTGTTTTCTTTACCCAAAAAACGGCAAAAACTTATGCATACACCTGGTACTAGTTGGGGTGTAGTACTTCTCTGGCGTGTTCTGTAGTAGATCAGTTGAGTTTTCGGTCGTGAGCAACGTTTTTATGATTAACCGCTTCCCGGTCTAATTTTTTTCAGAGAAAGGTCCCAAAAACATAATTTTTTTATTTCATATTTTAAATCTATCATAAATGCGACCTCTCATGGTCTATGTTAATTGTCATTCAGATCTAAATTTTAAAAGTTATAGCCCCTCAAAATACTCCGTCCGGATATTCCCGGGTTATTTCGGACACAGTTCAAAATACAAGAATTGTAAGAATAGAATAAATTTGCGCTCTAAAAAAAATATGCTCTATTTAGAAAAAATCTTCACCTACTTAGTTCTGAACAAAAGGAAGGCAAAATTTCCATGTAATAATAATTCGGGGCTATTTAAAAAGTAAAGATATTCCTTCTAGAAATCCCGAATTATTTCGGGCACTGAAAAAAATATAAAACACTGTAAGAATAAAGTAAAAGATACGCTGCAATTATGGTATGTATAGTAATATACTTTTCCATATGTCATAATATGATGGTTATATAGTCATAATATTATATTTTCATTTAAGAGAAATTAATTCCATGTAAAAGTTCGTAATATTGAGGAGAAAAGTAAAAAAAAGTAAAGATGATTTATAAATTATTCTGTAACCAGACCAGAGACCAATAACAATACATTATGTTGACTTTCAATATGATGCACTGTTTCAGTTGCTCTGCGTTTCATCCTCAGCGTAATTTATAAATTATCTTTACTTCTTTATTTACCCTCCTACAAATATAAATTCACTTACACAAAAAGTTTATTCTGAACGCTAAATTAAAAACATTTAGGGTAATGAAAGGCACTGTGAAAAATTAACAATAAAAAATGGTTTGCTCTTTGTTTTTTAATAAGTCACCACTTTAGTTCAGTGCTTGCCATTTTATCAATCACGGTGTTGGAAGTTCTGTCACTGTGTGTACACCCGAAAACATGGAACCACACAAAGTGCCACATCACAGTCAAGACAATAAAAAAAGCGATTCACGGCGAATCTTTTTGCCTTTTGCATCACGAATCCGGCTGCATTAACCTTCTTTTTTGTTGGTGGGATGTAGTCCGGAAAGTGCGGCCAGTTAGTCTTAGTGGAGAAGGTGTCACACCTGGTCGTCCTCTTCTTGGCTTTGTCAGGAGAATGAATGTTACTTTTCCATTTTGCAATTACTGGCAGGCGGTACATAAGTGGGCTTTTTGTACCACCTTACATTCTGTATACGGTAAATGAAATCCACAAAGCAAGGTCAAGAAGGTGGTAAAATGCCTAAGGGCCATAAGAGGACAGGATGTTTCTCTCGTGTACATTTTTACCGTAAGAATCTCTACTTTTGCTAAACCTAAATAAGAAATACATAAGGTGTGCTAAGTAGTGAATATTCGAGATGAATAGAAAATCGTCAATAAAGTCACTTTTTGGGACTCCTTCTGACATTATTTAAGTTTTCACGGTTTGAGCTAAAGATGCCTAAGGGCCACAAAAAGACAGGATGTTTCTCTCGTGTACAAGGGTGCTAATGAGATGGAGGTTGCATTCGTAATATAAATAGACAAATTAGTTACCATGATAGTTCGTTCATGTTCAAAATATAAATTTAGACAAAAAAGAGTATTGAGACTGAATTTGACAAACTTTGGGAGCATTATTAAAGTATCCTGTCTGAGCCAAATATGCCTAAGGGTCACAAGAGGACAGGGTGTTTCTCTCGTGTACAAGGGTGCTAATTATTTGGAGGTTCCATTTGTAATATAAATAGATAAATTAGTAAAAATGGTAGTTTAACCTCTACCTGAGATTAGACTTCAACCTCGACTTCGCCGTCGGACTTGAACCTTGCAGTTTAACATGACGTTTATCTGTTTTATATATATATATATATA
>JAGDQP010008163.1:0-16308 GCA_022664845.1 Lepisma saccharinum
AAAAAAAAAAAAAGAAAAGATTTTCGTGAAATTTCACATCATATTTCATATTGCCAAGCACGCTGAATATAATTCTCAAGTGTGTGTGTGTGTGTGTGTGTGTGTGAGGGGGGGGGGAGATCCCAACTTAAGTTTGGATCTCTTCAGGGCAAGCTTGTTCTTTTTTATAGCTGGAAATATGTCTGCTTAGCCCCCACAGGAAGGGGGAGCTTAACTTTCTGAGAGATTTTAAAAGGCAAGCAAGGCCTACTTGAAAAGCAAGCATACTTTTATTGTACATATTGACTAATAAATTGTATTCAAATCATTTAATCATTCTTCTTTATCCCTTACTTCACTCGATTCATTAGACGTGCTTCTATCATGACCATAAATTCGGTCCCGCATGGATTCACCAATGTAAGTAAACAATGTAACAACAACATGTCGTGATTGCCGCTCACTGGAATAAAAGCTTAAGGAGTTAACTAGTTAGTTTGTTTTTGTCGCTCTGTAGTGTAGAATCACGATAGGGTGGGGGTAGGTGGATAGTGTTACACAGTAAATTACGGAGAATCTGAGAATGCCGTCGGTGGAGAATCTGAGAATGCCCATTCAACCTCTCAATTATGGTAATCTGACATGGAAAACATTTAGAGCAAATACTTCTGAACTGATGCTTTTAACATCCAGAGACAACTAACCTGCTCAAACTAAATGCATGATACAATATAACAAAGATAATAAGCACAAATATTAGAAGTATTAGAAAAGTACATTAATAACACCACCAATAAGATATTATTCGGATCACTTCCATATTCGCAGAAGTACATAACGTACTGTCATCTGTTGTGTACTTTCTAGTCACGAAAGCTCCTTACTTTACTTATTATACGATCACATAAGAATGATTAAGCTGCATTTTACAAGCTAACCAAAGAAGTTCTTGCAGTTTTTGACGTCGCATGGGAAGACGTGATCACTGACACGGAAATAAGAGCCTCAGGTGATGGAAAAGCGATCAGGGTGGAAGTGGGAACATTACCCGTAAGAGAAACGGGCGCTTTGTGCACTTACAAACAGCCATAGCTCGAGTAGTGGTGAAGACTAATGGAGGGCTTGTCCGCAGCCGAAGCAAGTCACCAAATACGTCACGCCTTTGGGGATAATTCTTTGAATGAACGCATCACATTGATTCCAGAAATTCAGGTCCCGAGATTTGTTCCTGCGTGATGAACCCCACAGTGAGCGCCAACAAGCCCTGGATGACAAGGCCCTGAAGGCGGCCATAGACGAGGGCAGCAGTCAAACGTGTGGTAACAAGGACCAAAGAGTGACAGCATATTTGTCGCTGCTTTCTCGGCATAGCAACTCACACACACATACTCGATCAAGTGACGAAAAGTGGGTCGTGTATGAGACTCCTACGCGTGCCGTGCCAGATATTGGTTGTTGCCGCGGAATCTGCATCATACACCACAAGAACACCTCTACACCCACGCGATATTATTCGCTGTATCTGGTGGACTAGTCGCCAAGTGGTGCATTATGATCTGCTAGCACCGAGCCAAACCATCACTGCGGACCTGTACTCGAAGTAGTTGGAACGTACGCAGCAGGCACTGCAGTAGGAGGAAGCATGAGTGAATCGGAATGGTGTACTGTTCCTTGTCAACGATGCCAAGCCGCAAGTGGCGCGGGTGGCCAGTAATACCACACAGCGACTTGGCTGGGAGACGTTGTGCCTTCTACCGTATTCCCCGGACCTTGCGCCAACAGTTCACCTCTTCCATTCCTTGGGACAACCATTTTCGTGGGAAATTTGCCAATGAGGCAGATTTGCGGCAGGCACTCACGGTCTTCTCTACGTTCAAGACACCCACTTCCCTCCAGTTTTACCACCAGGACATTCCGAAGCTGAAAGAACGTTGGCAAAAGGAGCTGGATGACGATGGGGATTACTTTGAGGACCAACGGTAAGTGACATTTTCTGTATATCTTTCTGTTTTTATCAAAAACAGCAGGAATATTTTTGGTTACCTCATATTAACAACAAAAACAATATGGTGTTAAGCAAATAGCTGCATAAATATTTTCCCAAAACACAAAGAAATACCAAGGACTCAAAAATATACGCGCGCACGCAAAACCACCATGCAATGTGAATCACTGAATAAATAATACTACTGCCTACCCACAATTTGAAAATTCCAGGCTGAATCTAGTGGAGTTATTGCCGCACAAGACGTTCAAAAGTATTTAGCCTTACCTTGGTAAGTTTTCTAAATTTATAAAACGAATACAATCATTGGGAATCTTACCTTAACCATAACGTTAGTGTTGAATATATAGGAAGAAAAGAATACCCAGAAGACATCATATATTAGAAGTCCTGTAAGTAGGAGCGTCGATACTTTCAGGCTTGGCAGACGAACAAATGCAATAAATGCAACGCACAAACCCATGCCCATTGCTGGAAAAAGAAATACATTATCGTTAGTTACCATTTTGCACTTCTATCTGAAAAACAGCGGGAGTAGTTTATTACGTTTAAGCACATGCACAATTTCAACATACATGAACGCTGCAGCAGAGATTATTTGTGGTCCGTCCATATACAGATGGCATGTTGGTCATATTCTTAATTCACTTGTGTTACACGTAATAAATCCTATTTTAATTTTCGAAAAATATTTACACACATTTCCAGAACTTGAAATTCTAAACTAGTATTAACACGCAAACCTTCACGTTAGAAATCGTATAAATAAAATTTAAATTATGGAAAAAGAGTAACGAAACGACCCATTCCAGAGAACTTTTAATTGTTTTTCAACATCTTAGCATACACAGGGTCTTACCAAACTGCACGTTTTGCAGACAGATTCTTCAATTAAAATCTTTATAGTTAGCGCAGTACCTCAAGGTTAAAAAACAACATACATAAACAGGTTGAGTTGGAAGTCAGAGGAATGCTCTACACGCACAGAGGCTGGTTGTGGTGCTGATACCTCAAATAAATTCAACCAGGACAACAACTGGGAGAACCGGGTTCAATTCCATGTCACTGCAGCGACTATTTCTGTGCAGTTTTCAACACATTACCTTGCAAGGGTCTCTGTCTACAAGAAACCAGCATCGATTTTTTTCCTTTATCATTTTTTTAATAGATATTTTAGAAAAGAGTTAACAGAATGGAACCTTACCATCCATAAGCAGCCAATGACCAGTGAGGACCCATATACACACAATCGAGACTGCCAAAGACAACGAAAGCAGCTCTGCACCCGTAAATCGTCCACACACACCAAATGAGATCCTGAAATACACAAAATATCATTATCATAAACACAAGCATCAATTACTTCACAGATAAAATCAATTAGAATTGCACTACGAACACAGATATCTTCGTTGTCTCCCATTACACGCGGACAGAGCTCTGATTGTAAACTTGTGTGTCCACAGTCTGATACAAGCTCGACTGCAGGCCTCTGGCCAGTATAACCTACTAGTGGTGAGAACATGACATTAAAAATATATTCGTGGTTAATACGCTATTATCACATTTCAAATCCAGGACTATATTTAACTATTTCCATACTATGCCAAAAACATACCTAAACATGTAACTGGAAATGCTTAATCAAAGATACGTGATTATCATAACTAAAGAACCTTTTAGTGGCCTCTCTACAGCCACTCAATTCACCTACAGTTCTTTCTGTATAGCTTAAAAAAAAAAAAAACATTTACGATTTACTTTACATTTCCAATACAAAAAGAATCAAATGCAGACACAAATAACACTTTTATCACAGAAAAAAGTACAGAGTGGCTCAAAGCACGACTAACAACAGAAATTCTTTCCAACAGAATAAATTTCTGTGGATCAAAGCAGCCAGAATCAAACTGATCAGTATACATAGCATACTTTTATTAGCATTTAGATCTTTTGCAATTGAACAACTTCCTCGTACACATGCTGCGATTCTTCGCTATCTTTTCCAGCACCTTTTCGGAGTTTGAAATCCAATTTATTTTCTGCTAGTTCCACTAACTAATTTGTTTTTTTTTCTCTAAAGCAATATTCGAATCATGTATCTTCTGTTTTCTTTTCCTTTTATTTTATTTAGAAAAAAAAAAAAAAAACCGCCGTCACATAGTTATATTTTCTTATTTCTGTATTTCTTCTACTTCTTAAAGCAAATATATTTTACGACTAAAGACATCTCAATTTAAAAGTTTCATGGACTTTTACAGGACTGAAAACATATGGTTGTCTCTGGAGCACCTCAAAATATTTCGTAGAGGCCGATTCTAGTTGTGACTAAGCTGTGTAAGGAATAATCATGGTGTCTACTTATTTTGTGGCTTGAAATTCCCTGAGTTCTTAGGTATAGTGGAACATGTAATTAATACGCAATGTCATGTTTTTAATCCCACAACCATTCAGTCCAAGCATCTTGTGCATTACTGGTATTTCACAAGTGAGAAAAAAAGTTAAATTTCTGAAAAAATTCTGTCAGCGGTGGCAATCGAACTCACGATCTCTGTCTTGATCGGGCAGTGCTCTTATCAACTGTGGACAAGTCCACCTCATAATTTTTTCTGAGTTTTCCAGATTTATAAAATTCCCTGAGTATTCCAGGTTTCCTAGGGTGGTAGACACCCTGAATAATGTATCTCATTAGCCCTGTACAATGCAATTTCAAAAGTGTAGCTTAAACTATATAGGTTTTACAGCATTAATCATTATTCACTTAAAAGACAATGCGTTACAAGACAACTCAGTTAAAAAGAATTAGTTCCAACGTCCACTAGTTCAATACCTTCACTTTAGAATAACTTGTGCAAACATGTCTTGCACCTGATTTATAATCGCAGATAGAATAATATTTCTTGTCCCAGAACCAACTAGTGGTGCTTTTACTTTGCACACAATATGTGAGAAGAGGAACGAAACATGCACCTTTTAGAACTGGCCAGATGAATACTATGGGTAAAGAGGCGGCATAAATTTCAGCAGTATATCATTTTCATAAGTTAGGGTGGTAAAAATAAATGATCCATTTTGACCCGGTATACTCCAAGAAAAGAGAAGGGAGAAAGAAGATATATTAACAAAAGCAAAGCATTAAACGAAATGTTCAATAGTGAAACTGAACATAGTTTTTCATCAACAACGGACGCTATAAGGAAGTAAAAACTTAAACGTTATTCTAAATAGTAATACTGTCATACCTTAAGCTTCATCATTTCGGAGATATTTTGACAAATTTTCATAACTTCTTGGAAACTGATATTTTTCATTGCAAATAAAATAGCTTAAGGATAATCTAAAGCAACGATTTCCAACAAAAGATGGCAGCACTATCTACGTATATGTCTAATGTATTTTCATTATTACACGGAATTTCCTTGCTGCTCCTACAAATTCAAGCCCAGAGTTCAAACTTTCAGGGAAAAAAGTTCATCACCAATTCACGTGCCTGATCGATGCCTTTTTTTTTTTTTCGTTGCTGAATGAGCTTCATTGTTATAGGTTTCGATATTCACAACAATGAAAGAAAACGAAAATAAGAAATCGGCATCAATCATGCTCTTGAATTAGTTATGAACTTTCTTCCTTGAAAGTTTGAACTCTCTAGGCTTGAATTTGTAGGAGCAGCAAGGAAATTTTGTGCAACGATAAGAATACATTAGACATATAAGGAGATAGTGCTGCCATCTTTTGTAAGATCGTAGCTTTGGATTATCCTTAAGTGACTATCCTTATTGTACAGGGTTAAGTTTTGGGATTTTTTTTTCTCGAAAATTAAAAAAATCGGGAAAAGTGTTACTGTGTAAAGAGAACATTTGTTCAGGTAAGTTTACGTTTCGTATTATTAAAGTTTGGGACGGGTAATTATTTTTATGAAAATTTTACACGTTAAGAAGTTTCCATTAGTACGTACTATTTGAAGGGGAATCACCTTTGTCTAAAGAGCAAGTAAAATTGGGGATAATACGAGTTAACTTCCTAAAATTTAACATAGTAAGCTTCCTTTAACTGGTTAAGTAAGTGTTTACACGAAAGTTGTTTACTGAATGATGCAGTTGGACGTAGTTCAAGAAATAAAAGAAAAAGACAAGGATGCAGCTTAGACACAACACAGACCAAATGCACGCGGAGAGAAACACCAGCGTGTGAAATCCACGCGAATGGAGAAGGCTGTCTTGATTTGAAGGAGCTATCACGACGATAGAATAAAGATTTAATACGCAAATCAAAACTAAATTTAACTTGCCCGAGACAAGTCTATGGTTCGAAGGTTTCTGGGCAACGTGAACCGATGGTGGTCTGCCACTGCCTTCCATCGGATGAAAATGTTCTAAGGACGAGATCTAAAATTTGAAATGGATTCCGAAACGCTTGTGTCTCCACCGGGTAGCGAACAAGGGACCTTTGATTACAAGGCAATGAGCTTTACCACTTGCCCACCGGAAAACATTTATATATAAACCTGACGATAATGAGTACAAATAATTGAACAGGGTGTAAACTTACGAGCTGACACAATGGCAACGTACTGAAGCGTACGTAGTGATATTAGCGTGATTAAAAAAAACAAACAAACAAACAACGAAGGAATCTAATGAAATAAGGTACTGCATGTTTTAGCCACCACAATAAAAATACCCACATAAATCAATCAACTGATTGATTATATTTTCTTTCTTTCTTATTTATACACAAACTGCAGTCAACACATTCCATACTTTTTAAAACGAACAATGATTCGTTAGTTCAAAAAGTTACACTCAAACTTAATCCATTTCTTTAGTGAAAATCAAAATTGCTTACTTTTTTCCGTCCGAACATGGCCGTATGAGGTATTGACACATGGGAAGTAACAGGAATGCCAATGCAACGGTCGCTACAACTGCAAAAGAAACAAACAAAAGTTAATTATTGCAATTATATAGCATTTAATCAAAACGTGTACAGTCTGAAGGAAAATAGTCAAAATCGTGCTGAATGATTTAAATGTGACTTCTCGTGGTTCTTATAATATCGGGGAATTATACTTGGACCACTATCTTAAACAACTTTCCAAAAATCGTGCATGGCATCTAAAACCTCAGTTCCCACCCCTTATTTAGGTGGGTGAAAGTTTTCAAATATATTGAATGGCTACTCGATACTTCACATTCATACTTTTAAAGGAAGCACAGACAAAATGATCAGGACGGTCATCAGCAAACACATACAACATGGTACATTAACATGCATTACTCACAAGGTAAATATACCGAAACATAGCTCCAACGTGTGATTTGGTGATATGTTTGGCAACTGCTCCAAGGATACAGTGGATAGTTGCCAAATTGATACGAGAGGAGGAATGCAAATACCTGAAAAATTTTAATGGATGGTTGGTTTTCGTAACAGTACGGCAGACCGTATGAACATTACTTAGTTACTAGTTTAATTTCATTACTTAATACTAAATATTGTTGTTTTATTACTCCGTTTTTATACAAAACTTTCCTAAGGAGGTTTTATCAGACTGACTTAGAGATACGGAACACTTGTAAGAAGGGAAGGCAAATTATACACATCCCCTCCCCAGAAAAGTCGAAGGAAATTGCGTCAAGTTCACCTCTGCTATGATTATAACTATTGTACTAGTGCTTTGAAATGCAAAGTTTTACACGAAGCACATGAAATAATTTTTCGTTGAGGAGACAGGCAGGGAAAACAGATGAACAGTAAGTACAAATTTTTTTGTGAATTATACCTATAGTTTTTTTTTTTTTATCCTAAAATTTCAATGCTTCCTTTAGACTATTTCACTTTTCTCGTCACTCTTAATTTCTTATATTTTGTTCTCAAAATTGTCACAAACGTACACACATGTAATATTTAAATGTATTAATAAAATTTAAGTAAGTCATTTTGCAAGTAGTATTTACTTTGACCTACCACCTATGTCAATGTATAATTGTTAACTACTGAAGTCAAGTCGGAAGTATGGGATGACAGGCAACAATGAGATTCTTAAAATAAATCACTTAAAAACAAACATACAAAGAAAAAAAAAAGTGCTCTTTATGGACTGTGTAAATCGTAAAACTAATTTATTTTTCGCTTTTTTAATTTTTAATTAAAAAAATGAATATAGGCAAACTAACAATTTATGCAGTCTCTGGCCTAAGTGGAAGTTTAATACGACATGACTTTAGTCTGTTGAAACAAAGAACTTGATGGCTGTAAACAGAAGCAGAATTTTACAAGAGTATATGAATGTTTCTGCCCTGACTGAAGGAGCTGAGCTAGGAGTATGAAACTCTGCATGGGGTATTGTACATGTGTAACTTACTCATGCATGTACTTGTAGAGAGACGACATCTATAATAACGGAAAGTGACATCCCAGTGAAACTTGAATACTGAAATGTGACAGTTCTTATATCTAAAGGGTAAAGTGCCACACACATGTACGATAAGTAGAAATCTATCTGAGGAATGAGGATCAATGTCCACACGATAAGAATATGAAACGTGGAAAAGAAATTTTAAATGTGGACGCACAAACATTAAGGGCGGGTCTTGGGAAGGGCAATCCTACTCCACCACTGTTACAGACATAAATGAATAAGTAAGTGCAGGGTTTAAACTCTCCGACAAAAGAATCACTCTCCATGCCGTAGTGGCTGAGGTACGCATACGTTATGGTTTAGTTTCAACCACATTTCATAAACATCTACCCAAAATGTCTGCTGGTTGGTTCCTCGTTTGCCGGCTTAATTTCACAGAGAACACAGAATGGAGTGTTTACGCACTACATTGGCTATGCGTCTGGAGAACAGTGAACACGAATGATCTGACAACCCTGTTTTTTTTTGGGGGGGGGGATCTAATTTACGTTAATTTCTGCAACATATTTGCCAGTCGTAGGGCAAATGTTTCAAGTAAAATAAAATAAAATCTTGATTAGTTGCAAGACTTTAACTACCATTTCAAGTTATTTGTGGTTCCTTCTGCTTCGGAACTGCAATCTATTTACGAATTATTACAACGAAAGTCTGAGTTTTATTGGAATATCAGAATAAAATCACACTTTTGTGAAAGGATCTCTTGGGTTGTACTTTTTTTTATAAATATTTACTTTGCCATGCAATGTGAAAAGCGCAAAACGAGTTGTGCCAAAATAAAACAAAGTTGCCACTGCCGATAGTTTCCTTATAAGCTGTGAGATCTGGCTTGTCCAAGACACAGTCGTTATTTTAACGTTTTCATTTAGGTCTACATTGAAGAGACAGAACGACGACCATTTAGGGTACAATATAAAGAGCAAGTTCCTCTCACACGTGTGCATGCCACAAATGTCAGACTGTTTAAAAATAAAACTAAAGAAATAAGAAACGAAACAGAAAAAGAAAAACTTACTGGCAGTACAGATTGCAAACAGCATCTGCATGGAGTCGAAGAAGAAGAACATGACGAGAAGAGAGATGGAGGCACCAAGAGGCAAACAAAGCGCTTGCATTGTGTCCAACGTTTGAACACCTGTGGAAGAAACAAAACAACAATTAAGCATTACATTATATACAAAGTAAATATATTGACAGTACTATGAACTATATATATATGTATGTATATAAAAAGAATCACACAAGAAAATTACACAAGAAGACAAAACCGGACTTCCAACAATTTTCGAATTTTTTAAATCTTATTTTTTTTTTACATTGACTCACAATGGGAGACTGGAATGTAGATCCTGTTACAGATTCCATCAATTTTCCACAAGTCTCACTTACTATTCAACATACGGCTCTGTTATATTTTTGTTCTTTATACAGGGGTTGGACAAAAAAAATCTAAAACGTTTGAAAAAGTGTGAAAATCATACCTAGTATGGTGTGGGGCCTCCTTTTGCGTCCAAAACAGCTTGGATCCGACGTGGTGTGTGGAATGTTGTACCATTCTTCCTCCAAAACATGCTCCAGTTCCTTTAGGGATGATGGTGGAGGGTAATGAGACCGAACACGCCTTTCTAACACAGACCACAATGGCTCAATGATGTTCAGATCTGGTAATTGTGGGACCCAAGGGAGGTGTGATAGCTCCTGGTCATGCTCCTCAAACCATGATTGCACCGTTTTTGCAGCGTGACAGGGTGCAAAATCATCTTGGTAGATGCCATCACCATCCGGGAAGAATGTGTGGGCCCATGGGTAGCACCTGGTCCCCCAAAATGGCCTCATACGCCTTAGCATTCACCATTCCATGCAGGGCTATGATGGGACCTGCAGAAAACCACGGTATCACTGCCCATACTGTAACTGTAACAGAACCACCCCCATGCTTTACAGTTGGGCGCAGACAGTCTGGATCATAGGCCTGCGACGGTGTTCTCCATACGTAAACACGACCGGTTGTTGGAAACAAGGTGTAGGTCGATTCATCGGAATACATTACGTGTTTCCACTGATCAAGCGTCCACTCCTTGTGGTCCTTGCACCACTGGATACGCCGCTTCGCATTTACTGCTGTGACCAGAGGTTTGGCGATCGCGGCCCTGCCATGAATCTTCATTTTATGAAGTTCCCGTCGCACTGTTTTTGATGAAACCGGGTTCTGTAGGCCGGAATTGAGTTCAGACGTAATTTTCATTGTAGCAGCTAAAAAGCAGACCACTGCAATCAGTTTTAATACCCTCATGTCCCTATCGGACAGGATTGTCTTTCGACCACTGTTGTGCTTTGCAGACGTTGTTTGCCCATGTATTATGTATGCCCTCGTGACACTGGACACAGTGCCTGTCGATACCCCCACAATGGTCGCCACTGTTGTCACTGAAGCTCCAACCAGACGGGCACCAACGATCATGCCTCTTTGGAAGTCTGTCAGGTCGCCCATTTTACCGCACCACTTGCACTCCACGATACTCACAGGTGAACTGGGTACAGCTGACGGAAGAGGAAGGTCCACATGACACATTGAAAACAAAACACGATCGGCAACCGCAACACGCGGTGTACAGTGGCGGGCCACACTTACGTGTCTTGTATGACGTGTTTTTAGATTTTTTTTTGTCCAACCCCTGTATTTATATTGCAGAGCTAAGTCACTAAAGGTATTGTCACCAGACGACAAACTTGACAGAAACGTTCGAAAAAGGCAAAGAAGAGCGCGAAGGTTAAAAAGGAAGATAAAAGAACGAAGTTAGAAGTACTCGTTAACATGTAATATATACATGTACGTTAATATATATATATATATATATATATATATATTTATATATATATATATACACACACACACTGGCGACTACTAGTTCGAAAGGTTTCCGCCGAAACGCTGTGTCTGCTACGACACACACTAACTCATTTCCTGACGTGTCACACGTCAGTCACAAACGAAACTTTCCTTAGAACTTCACTTTTTGTTAAAACGAAGAACCTCGTTAATTTTAACAAAAGAGCGGCATCCGGTAAGCCTACAGTGATAGCAAGGTAATTCCACCCACACTTGAGGTTTTGGTAGTTCTGGTTTTAATATCATATGCTAGCTACTTGGATAAAGGTTGGTCTGAAACTAACTCGTACCGATCACTTCTTTCTTTTTTACGATATTATTGGCTGAGAAGACTCAAAATAGTGGGTCTGTGGCGCTTCCATGTTCTTTGCAACGTCGGAGTACTTACACATTTTGGGAAACATTTGAGCGCTTCCCAAGACGAAAAAAAAAGTTCGAAATTTGAAGCTAAATTTTGAAAATTTAGTGTACTGCCCAATAAAACATCTCAAACATTTAACGAAAGAGTATTTGTTTTAATGACGCTATGACATATATTAATATTAAAGTGAAAGCTCCTGATAGGTACAAAAGTAAGTCCAAACCCAAAGTCGCCCCCTTATAAATTTGAACTGAGGTTTGAGATATAAAATTATGGATAATAGAAACATGTTATACATGGGAGCAAACTACCTTCTTGTGTCAACCGGACGGCAACCATGTTGGATTCAACTTTAACCTTTAAAAAAAAAAAAAAATGCAAATGGGATCATGCGATACATGAAATTAATGCGCCAGAATTTTACGAGGAACGTAATTTTATTCTTTTTTTCAAATTAACCTGCGAAAAAATAGGAAGCACATTTTTTTTCACAACTTTTTACAAGTTCAACATTGCATTTGTCGTAAAATTCTAACTTCATTCAACATGATGACCAACAATCCAGGATTTTGAAGTCCCGATTAATACCATGCTATATATCTCACCCACGATGGCTCTCAAACTGTAATTAATTATTAATGATATATTCTGCAATATACCTTTGAGAAGAATTGTAGTTTAGAATTAATATAATAAACAGGAGTTTTAGAAACCTAGTACAGGTCCTTGACGTCTAACAATTTTATATAATACTGTAGAACAGCAGAAGCGATGAAATTTTCCGGTACTACTCGTGATTTCTTCCCTTGGTGCCTAACTCAAGTTATTTTTCTCGTAGAGAGAATTTTTTCATGAAAACTACTCCACTTATGTATCTGATAACGATGCTGTAAACTTTATGTCTGATTTACAGATACTACAGAAGATTACTTGTCAGAAGATATGCTATTCGCAACTGCTTAATCCTTTCACTTGCAGTATAATTTACTTCCCGTCTATCTCTTTTAATGACAAATAACACACTGTCCAGGAAAGCAATATATGAAAGAAGGGGGGGCGGGGGGCAAAAATTCAACATATTAATTGTACTTAGAATATCTAGTCCCCCTTTAGACAGCTTTGGCTCAAGCAGCATGGATGATGACAGGAGAATTGGTGGAATGAAGACAGTGGGAGGAAACTGGAAAACCTTATGATAATGAGGTCTGTAGCGGGATAGTGATCATTTAGGACTATTATACTTAGTATTATATTTGCAATATTGGCATACAATTTCCACTGCCTTGCTTAATTTGTTCTAGCGAAAAACATACGGTTTCCAAATTACTATGTCCCATAAATCAGCTTGTCTCTATCTGATTTCACGGTGTCGTAACACCAGCAATATATTGTTCTACCTATCCCTACAGTAAAATGGAATGTTCAACCAAAGTTTCCAATGGAGGAAATAACCACCTAACAGAATATTTACGCGGTCATCACACAAATTATAGCTTCGTCTTAACAACATTCGGTTAATAAGCATTTTATGAACAAACGTTTCACTAGTACGAGGTCTGCTAAATAGTGCGAAACGTTTGTAACAAAATACGCTAATGTAAAAATATCAAGCATATTTTGCTGGTGGATGAAGTAAAAATTGAACTGGCACGAAAACTTCCACGGTGGAAGCAAAATTACGGTTCAAATGAGCTGACTACTACGTTGATTATATATTCTCAGTTCCACACACAAAGTATCTTTAAAAATCTTAGTTTCATTCTATCATAGAATTGGATTCATAATTAAAACTCGCATTAGATTGACCCAATTTACTGGAAAATATCGGCATGAAAAACATTGTCACAAAGGCCTGACACATCTGAGGGATGGTGTCCCTCACCGAGCACTCTTTCGGGGGAGGAAGAGAAAAGGTATAGGTTTGTAAAAGACGATGTATTATTCTCATTAAAAAATCCATAAAGAATGTTACTACTCTTCGTCGCAGTAAAGTTTTTCACGATTTTAATGTTCTTTGAATTTGAATTCTACTTCAAGGCCTTTAGGCAGCTGTGGCTCAGGCCGAATGGATAAGTGGGAGAATTGATGTAATGAATAAAATGAGAGGAAACGGGAGAGCCCCGAGAAAACCCACGCACACGGTGTTTGTCCACCATAAAACCCACATGGCATGAGCCGGAATCGAACCGGGAATCCCATGCACCAGAGGTGAGAGCGCTCTACCACTGAGCCACCGAAACTCCTTTTAAATGTTAATGTTTTGTCGCGTAGATCAACAAAACGGTCATAGGTCTACGGTTTAATTCATAGGTCAACAACCTGTGGCCCTCGTAGTATCATCATATACGCATTAATTACCAAGTCTCATACAAAATTCTACAGGGACATATATGTATACAAATTTCGCAGGTATGAAAGTTGAAGGACAGATTTTCATTATTTCTCCAATAGCAATGTCCAAATCAGTTAAAATTCATCCCGGCGCCGGATGGTTTCATCCGGATTTAGGATATCTGGATATTATTCCCACCTGAATTATTTAGTCTTCCACTTCTCTTTGTGAGCTATGCGGTCCGAGAATCCGAAGAATCTGTAGATTCCGGATATACTAACACACAAAGCAGACGTACAAATTCAAATGGAAAAAAGGAAGAAGCAAGCAACAAAATATAAAGCAAAAAATACACACACAAAAAGTAAAGAAAATCCAAAAATAGCAATGATTCTTACCATAATCGATTCCCTTATGCACACGGCACACTCAACCCAATACAGTCTATCGAACAAGCATCAACAAATGGTTTGTTACCTTCGACACTTCGGAAACACTGTTCCAGATATCTATTTCCACGTAATTCATTAAAAAAGTTTCTAAACCGATTGTTTCAACACGGTTCCAGTTCAGTAAATCGCTTACTACAATATGGCTAACAGTACGTGACCCAGAGAGTATTAACTTTGTATCAAGAATTTTTTTATGCACATAAAAAAAGGTAAAGCCCCTGTGCGTTACGCACGCGCCGTGAATGGTGCATGGGGGATGTGGAGGTAGCGCTCCACATTTTTTTGACCTACGGTACTAACATAAGTGAGGTGCGGTGGTCAGTCCCACGCTCGACCGTCTTTACCTTCCCAGGGTGCCCAGGAGTACCAAGGACACTCCGGTACTGAATTTGATACGAGGCTGAGTGCACCTCAGAGCGCCAGGCATGGGAACACTGCGAGAAAAGTCTCCAGTGTCCTGGCCGGGATTTGAACCCGGGCCGCCCGATTCGTAGTCAGACGCGCTACCGTCTGAGCCACGGCGTATAAACCGAAAAAAAAAAAAACGCTTCCAACGAAACAAGACAAACCATATCTTCACTTTATCCACACGTCTTTTTTTTCTTACTCTCTCACGTGGTCAGGTTATTGGAGGCTTGGCTTGCTACTAACTGAATGTAAAGCAACATGCTACAGCCGAGTGTTAAAAAAAAACTTCCTCTTACAATTAAATAGATGTACACAAATCATTAGTATTTCATGTCTTGCATTTCTGCTTTGTTCTAATAATCGCTATAGTTGAATTATATACAAAACATTTAAAGCAGAAGAGCACGTAATGATTCAGTGCGTCACTTCAAGCCAGAGTGCAACATATAGCGAATGGGCAGTTTGTCCCTCTATTGCCTTTATAAAGATTCGCAATTCGTAAGTGCACAGATTTCCGAATGGGAATGATTTAAGTTTCTAATACACTGAAAGATGCGTATCACTTTCCGAGACCATTTTTTTTCTTTTTTAAGTTTTACAGGACAAAAGAAAGGGGGGGGGGAATCTGATAAAAACAAGATAAAACACACAAAGAATACTATAATCCTTTTTCGAATATTCAAAATAACACATCACTAATTACCAAACATGGGAGTATAAGTCGTGTGTTTCGAATATTCGAAGGAATAATACGATTGTTTTAGCTTTTCATAAAACTTTCGTTCAAGGAAACCTGAATAGATTTAATTAATGATCCCACAACCGTAGTATACTTAATCTGAACTACAAAAAGGCAAAACAATAAAATAATCATAATCTTACAAACAAATACTTTTGACAATACAACATGCAAAAAAAAAAATATATAGCCCATCGCACCATAGAAAATGAAGACACCACATGTTTCCAGTCGGGGCGCCAGAAAACCAAAACAAACAGCGCCCTCTGTGTTTGCCACCAACTTTAGCTCGTTAGTTTCATCTTGTTCTTTATATCTTCTATTCTCAAGCAGACATTTTAAGACCGTCTCGCGGTCGTAATATGTAAACTGGATGCGTAAAGGCACACTTTTACTTGTGAGGGTGAAAAAAAAAGAGAGAGAGGAAGAAAGTTCCTTTAGAAGTTTAGAAACTAAAAACTATTCAACCCGGCAGTATTGAATCCCATTGTTACACTCAGCAAGCTGACATTCTATCCACTGAACCACGCTATCGACTCGCAATAAGCGCTTTGGATACTTTATTTACACGGCCCGTATTACTCATCAATGCTACTACACGCTATTGGTCGCGCGTGGATGACTTGATTAGTGTTTTAAGAAAAATCGGAAAAATTGAACGAAGCAAGAAAGAAAACTATATAGAGTGACTGACGACTATGGCGGACAGTAACCATAGCAACTA
>JAGDQP010008163.1:29257-57341 GCA_022664845.1 Lepisma saccharinum
TCCTCTCGGTAACGGATTTCTTTTTCTCTTTCACTAAATTCTTTTCACCTTCCACCAGAAGGTTTCTTCGTGCGTACAACGATCGTTGTATGGAAATGTGTTTTGGGGAGATATATGTAGGGTCTATACGTGTATTTGAAAATGTAAATAAAGTGAGAAAAAGTACAAATATATATTAAAAGAAATACTAAAAAGTGACTACGTTATTTATATACAGGGTGGACAGAAAGTCCCCCCCCTCCCACTTTTTTTTCACCTAAAGAATAACAGATGTTTCTTTCAGTGTGGACATAGTATCACTTGTCCCTAACAGATAGCGTAGACTGTATCACATTTGATACTTTCTGTGCCTTTACTCCTGACAATCTTTCAGCAGTTTCGCATGGTTCTAATTCTTCGGTTTCCAAGTGTCATTACAATGGTGCACTGTTCCCTAGGGAACATTGTCGCAGCTTCAGTTTTTTTTTTTCAAAGCAAGTTCATTTTAAAATCTGCACTTAGCACTTTCTTGTATTTTTCAATGCTTTATATAACAGATGAAAACAGTGTTATTTTAATTTTGTTAGAAAACCAAAATCAAGATCAGACACACCGTGAAGAATAAAATTATTATTGGTACTTAATCGGGAGAACGACTGTGGAAGATTCTGTGCTGAGGTAATCATGCTTATGTCCAGCGAACAAAAAACATACTTTCAGGAAGGGGGGACCAATCATCAAAGCGTTCTGTTAGCGAATATCTCTGAAAGCTTTTCTGATGCCAACGCAAGACGACAGGATATTAAGTATCACATTTTATTCACCGATGAGTCTCCCAACAGAGATTTTCCCATACACAACAGCCGTATCCACACATGTAACCCAAAGAACATCTCTCCAGTTCAACGACCAAAACAAAGACTGAAGATAGTAGTTGATGGTGACACTTGCGGTTATTGAAAGACAGAGCTCCATGTACTTGATACCAATAAGATTGTCGCAGTGTATGCACAAACATTGCAAAACGGGTTGTTCCCAAAACCCTGGTAGTTTTCATGCAGGACTGTGTCCAAGTTAAAATTAAAATGTTCAATTGTTTAAGAGTATTGGCCAGCAAACAGTCCGGATCTCAACCCTGCGGAGCACTTATGGATTCAGTGTTCAAAGAACATTCCTAGCAACAAAGAGCAATTTATTCCACGTGTTATGGAGGAATGGGATTCCATCACCGCTGAAGAGATCCCAAGGGCTCGTACACAGTTTTGAAATACGCATTAAAGAATGTCTCCACAATTCCACAACCAAAGCCATTATACACAGTACTGATAAACTAAACTGTTGAAGTCTTCAATCATCAGAGCAAATGTATTTATAATAAAAACTATTTGACGAAAATTAAAGACAGAAACATTTCGTCCACCCTGTGCATCAAGTTCCACACAATAAATCGTTCGCCTTAAGAAGTCTTTCGGAAGTAGGTAAAAAGCACTTAGCGAAAGGAAGAAAAAAAAAATCAGTTACCAAGAGGGATTCATGTTTGCATAGGCACGTATTATTTTTAGATAATAACTATCCTCCGTGCGTAAAACATGCCATCGTTTATCGGAACATGATTATCTACAAAATATGCTTTAGCTAGTAATTACCAAGTATAGTGACTCAAAAGAAATATGCTCGTCTCATAAAAGGAAAGACCTGAATTTCAAACCCCGAACGCCTTCACATTCCATATAAAACTCAATTTTATTGAGAATCAGAATACTGTGTTTGAATTGAATTGCATATTAGACTACAATTCGTACAATAAATGGGAAGAAAAGCTTATGCAGTAACGGGGCCGATGAAAGTGTTCAAAGAATTCAATCACGTCAAGTTTCCATCCGAACTCTGAATTATTTTTATTGAGTAGGAATCATCCGTAAGCTTTCTGTATATAAAACCTATAAAATAATTTTGTAAAATAAAGCAAATAGGTTGTGTATATTTCGTCTGATAGTGACATCCTATAGTACGGAAAGATTTAAAACTGGAGCTTACAATTTCACGAGGAGTCGTAATCACCAAGCCATAATGGGATGATTATGGACCCCTTGAGTGCAAGGTTCGAATAATTGACGAGAATAAATGTATGATAATCTGACACGCTATACACAATTAGGCTATACTAATATCTCTGTTTTCTCTGTTTAACGGACAGCCGCGTCAATGGAATACAATCGAGTAGTACTCAGTCACTACCCCACGGGCAGAACTTTGTCTTTCTGCAATTTCCGAAATAAATAATAATAATAAAAAAAACACCTACTATCATGTGTTTATTACAGTGTTACATGAAACATGGTAGGCCTAAACAGTTTTCAGCAGTATCTCTAGTTCGAGTTACAACTTTTGAAGACATATTTTACTAAAAGCAGATTAAAATATTTATAAGAAGATATACCATGGGAAATCTCAAGTAAGGTATTTTCAATATGCCCGTGTAAGAACGCTTGATCTCCATTGATCTTTCACTCAAACAATGAATGAAAAGCAAGCGGAAGTATGGAAAACCTTAAC
Organism: Lepisma saccharinum; assembly: GCA_022664845.1. Taxonomy (NCBI): domain Eukaryota; kingdom Metazoa; phylum Arthropoda; class Insecta; order Zygentoma; family Lepismatidae; genus Lepisma; species Lepisma saccharinum. The sequence goes on from JAGDQP010008163.1 coordinate 31,793, forward strand.
CAAGATAATGGAAAATCGAAATGATCCTATGTACATGGAATTTGCAAAGAATGTTGGAAGTATTAAAGCTTGTGCTTGCTCCATGAAAAAGTGTTAATTATTTAAAAAGAAATTCTCACATAGACTATTTCCCCTACAGTTTTGGAGTTACCGAGAGGAACAAGCTGAGAGGTTCTTGCCGGATACGAAAGTGAAGGAACGATTATATGAGGGAAACGGAATGTAAGCATGATGGCAGACTATTGTTGGATTCTCGTAAGGGATATTCCAATGCCAATCCACAAAGGAAAAGCCATCAGATAAAGTTTGCACGAAAAGAAGAAACCGTTCCGCAAGAACTATTAACATTTAACAGGTATGTTTAAAGTCAATTTACGTATTTCATGATTATCATCTTTGTCGATCGTTTCATTTTCTTATACCAGTTTTAATATACCGATGGATTATCCAATCCAACGTCCAATGTCTTTTAGGAAACATGAAGAGTTCCTTTCGAAACTTCTCCAAGATTAGGCATTCAAATCATAATTGATGAGACAATTTGCTCAGCCTGTAGAGTACTTGCACAGACTCGCGAGGTCCTAGGCTGGTCGGTCATTTACACTGACTCTTTCCCCACGCTTCACCAAAAAGTACCTCAGTCCAACCTGGCAAATGCTAGGTAACCTAACAAAATCCATAACGACTTATTCCCTATTTTTTTTCTTACTCACACATTACAATCCTCTGGACAATAAGGCATTGATTCCTGTTTAACTATAATTTCGTATTTTCCTTTTACTGATTTGCCCGAAATTATGTGGTGGAGGAAAATGGAGTCCACTTCCGATTTCAGAACATATATACGGCATAATAATATTAATAATAATAATTGATAACGTCGCAGCCACTTTAAATTGACAGAAATTTAGCAAATAACCTATCTGAATAGATCATCTTTGAGTTGTCACTGGTTTGACCAAGATCGTTCCAGCTGAATGAAAAACACATTTCTTCGAATCGCGAGGACCGGAGATCTATAGAGCGAATGTAATCCTATATTCATCAAGCAAAACCTAAGATGCCCAGACCATAAAATAAATTCAATTCAATCAAGCAAAGCAAACTAACTTATGTAATGAACTGACGAAAACGTAAACCCATTTAGAATAAATAATATATTTCAAAAAATGTTGTTCCCAAGATAACGAACAAGTTTCTCTGGAATTGACAACTGCGTAGCCAAATGTTATATCTTGGCCGAAGAGGGAAAATACGTAAGATTATTGCAGGCTGAAGACACTATATAGATATTACAACGAATCAAGAAAGCAAGCGTGTTCTCATTATCAATAACCAGAAAGTGGTGGGAAAACTTGATTTTCAGAGGATGATTACTCATTGCTATCTGTAAGATTTCTTATCGCAAGTCCCCCATCATTTGAAGGAATGAGCTATAAAATTATTGTCATATGTTTAAACTTGGTTTAGAAATTACGGCAGAATTTCTCTTCCCACTTGTATCATTAATGTTATATTCTTGAGGAAAAAAAAGAAGAAGAGTTGAAAAAAGAAAGTTTGCTTACTTATAAAGCAAATTTTAATATGAATTCACAATTCACATAAAAAATGAATCGCAAAAGATCTGTAAGTTTTATGGTTTAAAATGACTTTGAACATGAAGATAGTTTCAAGCCCACCAACAACTACATAACTGAGAGAAAAAGTGATTTACAACTTAAAAATGGGGAATATAGATACAATGTTGGCTAATGCTTACGTTTTATATATTTGAAATCATTACATGTGATGCACGGGAGACTACAGGTTATCAACATTCATGCCCTGACTAATTTGATCAGAACGAATTCCCTGACTTTTTCACCGTTTTCATGACCTTCTAAACCTTTATTTATATGATGGGTTAGATAGCACAGTGGTGTAAGTAAGATTTCGTTATTTTGAGACAGTGCGATGCTTACTTGAATTGTTACATTAAAACACACCAGACCTTTCAGTGGTTTCTGTACTGTCCTATCCTGAGCTGTATTTTTAATATAACAAGCGTCTTTATATTTAATGTAAAATATGGGGTGGTAATCTATTACATTACTATCCTGGGGAAAGGGTTCAAGATTTGCTCATTTTTGCTGGGCGCCTAGATGTATCTAGTAGACAATTTGCTTAATTTTGCTAGTATAGGGATTTGTAATATGGTCAACTTCAGTGGATTAGGAATGGTGTGTTTTGTATTGGATTGCGGAGTACAGGGTGGGGCAATAAAAAGGTAACCGAAACGAAAGTATTTGTGATTTCGGTTACCTTTTGACTGACTCACCCTGTACTACGATAGAAAGATTATGTCGACCGTCTGACGTGCCTTGGTTCAAGATGAATGGCCGACACGATTGGATAAGTAGCAGCGTGTCCGGATCAAACAACTTATATTTTGTCTTATCCACAATGGATGTCAGCTAATATTTAGAAGTGTTCATGGTGGAAGCGCTGGCTACTGCATAATGTTTAAGTTTACTCATAACTGCACATACGACCCAGGTATAACGTAGCTAGCGACTGTTTGCGACCTAAGCTTAGGTATGGTGTGACATCCACGCACTTTTAGACACAAGTTAATGGATTTGGGCATATTTGAACATTACTCCTCCTGTAGGTTTGTTCAACCAACTACAAACTACTGAATACCGTAATAAGCCTATTCCTGGAGGGTTGAGACTTTTTATTAGCTCTTCTGAAATCCAACCAATTCTTTTAATTATTTACTTCGGATTTGCAAGCTCTCTTTCATAATCAGATTGCAAAATAACATTTGGTACAGTTTTATTCATTTGCCTTGTGTTTGTTCATTGTATAGCACTGCCGTGAATTTCAACACTAACTCCCACTTTATACACAAGGCATATGCACCTATTATCAGGGTTTCTTTTGTTCTGTTAATTCTTTGTATTTTATACACCCAGTTCTGAACATTCCATCAAATCTAACTTTCTACTCCCTTTATTTTCCGCTCCTTTTAAATGCTGTCATTATATTACTCTCCTTTGTTCTTACCTAACTGAGAACTATAAGCTATATTATTATTCAATACTTCTCACAAGAGCTGGAAAAAACACACGTACATAAACGTATACAACGCTATTTGGTCTTTAATGCAAATGAACAGTCTGTTCTATAATGTGAGAACGGGACTCCTGGCTTTCCTTTCATTCTTTCTTTCCACTTGAAAAACTTGAATGTGGGAACAGCTCCAGAAGCAGTCTTACATTTCGCAATGCTTCAAGAACACAACACCAGCGCAACAAAAGGAAAACATCAGTAGCTCAGACGACACAAAAGCCATTGACGACGTCCCTGCTTTTTTTTTTTTTTTTTTTTTTTAAACCCGAGATGTACTTGCACTGTCAATCACTGTTAACTTTCACAAAATGCATACGACAAGAAAATAAGCTTCACTTTCTTTTGAAAATGAAAGAACAACACAGTCAGTACCAGAGACGGTTCTCAACAACAACTTTCACTTCGGCATCATGGCGATGCTAATGTTCCGAAAAGAAGCTCCCATCATTTTGTTTTCTCAGTTACATCATATCCGTCTTTATATATATATATATTCTGACGCTCAACGTTTTTTAGATTTCAAAATGTTCCCACCATATTGTAGAGAAAGCGAATAAGTCATGAAAAGTTGTATATAAAATTTGAATCCTTCTTCCCCGGCATGGAAAGTGTGTTTCACCCTTTCGCCCTCTTTTCGTCACAGAAACTAGCTCTTAGAGGTACCGCCAAATGTTTTATCCTTGATCCATAGGATCGAGGAGGTAACATAGGATATTATTGAGACGTGAAGAATGGTAAAGTACGATTCTTCTTGTTTCTTCTTTTTCAAAGGACAGGGTATGAATACAGGTTTACCACTATTTGTATATTAAATGCTTCATTTCTTTCTTTATGGACCTTAACGAGGGGGAAAAAAAATCAGGATACATGACTGTTGAATATTATGATGAACACATGAGGGTAACGCTAAGCTGAAAGTTACCCCGATGCGCTGAAACCTTCATGTGTTCTATGATCACAGCTCTAAAATGTGAACTGAATTCATCACATCACGGTTCGACAGGTGGAGCAAAAGGTAAAAAGTAATTCGAAATGTAACTAATAAAGATGCTCAGTGTACAATTATTATTTTTTTTTTACTGCTGCCTTTGAAGGAAAAAAAATCCTGTTGTTTGTAAATGTTACGTGAAATTTCCTCCCAAGCAATCACTGAAAATTATTTGCTGCGTTCGCTCTTATCCGGGATTGGTTAAAATAGAATAAGAAATTGAGAATTTTGAAAATTTCAAATCAAAACTGACTGAACAGAAAGTGCTTATGCCAGAAGTAAATTAAAATGGCCCTAATTTTCTACATTATGTTCAAATCTACTACCATTATAATGTTGAATAGTTTTAAAACAATGAAAATATGGTCTAAGTATAGAAAGTACAATTATTTATAAGTCACTGTGATCCTTAGGATCATATTAACTATACTTTGTCCACATTTTATTGCTGTTTTTGATGTTGAAATAACATCTGGTGAAACAGTTTGTTTATTCTGTAACCCAACATCCACCACAATTAAAATTTAAACCTTAGAACGTTTTCTAACCCTGTTTATTACGCTTTTTGCCTCCTTTTTAATTGTTGGATATCTTCCAGAATTTTGTCGGTCATATTATGTTACACCATTAGCCTTTGGATACACTTTCGGGGGGGGGGGGGGATTTGACCACCAGCTTGTTTTGTTTCGTGGGCTGCTCGGGCAAGTATTACTTTTTTTATAACGGTTTTTAGTCCCTTATCAATTATTAGCAACAATCAGTTTCTGAATACTATAAAATTGGGAGGGGGTAGAGATTATTTCCTTCATTCGCTACGAGTTTACACTTTGGAGGTCAATTTGACTCCTAATTCATATGGCCTGTTGTTAGATTTATCCCTTCGAGGATTTTCAAATTGCAAGTATATGAGGCAGTAAATCGAACCTCGTACGAAGGTTTTCCTACAGAAAGAAAACTGAACTGCAAGAACTGGATTGCTTTCCAGAGTACATTTTGGCACTCTTGAGAAACTGAGAGGGATTTTGAGACTTTTTTGTAATTTGCCATTAAGAAGACTGGCACTGATTTACTTCTTAGTTGGCGAAGCAATGCTTTCGTGCTGACGAATTATTTGTACACCAAAAACTGAGAAGTGCTTATCTAAAAATGAGTGGAACTGATTTTATTTTATGGCCTTTAGGTACCTCAGGCTTAGACCGGGGAGAGATAATGATGGAAGGTAGTATGTATCATCCAGGTATTTACTGATATGATTGAGAGGGAAAAACTTCCGTCACGCTGGACGTCCGGTAGAATTGTTTCCAGGACCTTCCGAATGCTAAGCCAACTGAACTACGTCTGCTCGGTAAGAAGGAGGGGGCTTACTGGATGAGCTATTACTTAGATATAGTGAAGATGACTAGTTATTTACGTAATATAATACAACAAATTAATTCAGATTCCTTTGACAGAGGTAAATATTATGATGAATAATCAAGCAGTGAAACTGACACAGCTCTTCCCCTTCGGATTCGAAGAGACAACACGGTTACACAAAATAGATATTTCCAAAGATGGTCCAGTTTGGAAGAAGGATCACCCAAGACTTTGCAAACGCATATGTAATGCGGTAAAGAGGATCCCCGGACCTGTCAGAAATAGTGCTGTTTCTTTTCCTAAACTGCTTTCGATATATTCATTACTCCTAACCTATTAGGCGAGATAATACTCTGTACAAATTTACAAAGTAGACGTATTGCGAGAGAAAAGAATAAATAGTTGAAAAGAAATTGATACTATTGAACTTACTGCCCTTGTTCGACCTAACAGCATTGAATGTATTTATACTTTCTGCGAACGTAAATCCTAGTTACAATATAAAGGTTACTCATTGTCGCAGACTTTTCTTCAAGATAGTGAAAGCGTTCATGCAAATGCGAGCCAGTAATTCTTGCTTGAAAAGAAATGTATATGAAATTATAGAACGATGCAATGTAACTAACCGAGCGGTCAAAATGACGAAAATTGAAAAGATGTTCAGTATGTCCACATTCAAAGGATAAGAAGGCTTCACCGGTGTAGTTCAAATGTTGTAAATGTGTGTCCTCGCTTCTCACTGCCTCATTATGTGAAGATTGTTTGTAGATTCCAACCAACATCCATGTACAATTCAACGACTTTTTAACATGTATATGAAACTAGTAACAAAATTTTCTTAACAAAAAAGTACTTATATGGAGTCAATAAACCCTTCCACAACACAGTAAAAACTAGTCAACAGTGTCGAAAACATAATTTACAAGTCATACTTCACATTACACACAAGAAATTGTACGGATATTAACAGGAGGTCAAATTGCCCCCTTAAGTATAACAACGTAGGGAAAATCGCATCCAAAGAGAATCCCATATTCACTATACATCTCGATAATTTATTAAGATGGCCCTCAAGAGGGCGGACCTCACTCTCAACGCTTGAGGGTGAGGACGAAGTTGAACGTGAGAGTGAGGGTACAGTTGTTGCAACGTTAGGGTGAAGACTGAATGAATATGTGAGGGTGAGGGAAAAGTTATAACATGAGGGTGAAGTCCGCCCTCATGAGGGTCACCATTGAACACCTATGCATTAAATGAAAGGGAAATGAAAGCAAGAGTGCTCGTTCTTCCAGAGATATTAATATTTTACGCCTACTGTTAAATTGAAAGGTGTTCAACATCACGAGAGTGGCCCTCATGAGGGCGGACCTCAACCTCACTGCTTGAGGGTGGGACAAAAGTTGCCACGTGAGGGTGAGTGCTTAGCGACGATGTGAGGGTAACAGGTTTGATGAAAATGAACAACTCTGATATTAAGTGCCTTCGATAACTTTCTCATATTATTATACAGATTCATTTTTGTCAGGACATGATACATTTTTTGCAAACTTAAATGAACACACAGCGAAATGAGAAAGTGTCGTCTTTCTTTAATTAGGGCACGGAAAGCGTTTAAGAAAACTTCATACTATGTGTGTATCTTGTATCACAGAACTATTTAGAGTGGAAAATCAATCAGAAATCTAATTATTACATAGAACAAACACAGCTGTGTGAACAGCACTTTCACAAGACATTCCAATGCATTATTTTAAAAGAAAAAAATATAACAGACGCTTTCATATTAGGTTTGTTGAATGCACACTGCAAAACATTTCTATCATACTGTTATATAATGCAGTAATAAGAGAATAATTGGAAATTAACTATCTGTGGACTAAATATTATATACAAAAAAATATAAATATTATATACACTTCGTTTGTTTTTCAAGTGCTGCGAAAATATATCGGACTACTGAATAAGAAACTTCAGGAACAATTGAAAAACTTATGAATGCATTCCAAAATATGCAAATACTAAATTGTCAGATGTTAACCTTGAAGAAAAAAGCAATACGTATTGAGGGCGTTTCCCGTATGTATCAATACCATAAACGTATAAGCATTTAAACAAAAGAACACATCAAACTTACCAAAAACTTACATCTATAAACAGCCATTAGAAAAGAAAAACAAATAAGCCGGTAAAAAAAAAAAAAAAATTGTTTTGTGTTCGGTACAAAGTAAGTGACAATGTTGTAGAAGAAATATTATGTAAATAATTGGTTATGTGTGAGTAACCAGACAACAGAAAACTAATTATTATTCAAAAATAAGACTCTCCCACAAGCTGAGGTTACTGTGAATCGAAGTAGAATGCAGCCCATGAAAGCCTTCGGTACAGCAACCGGATCTCTTACCACTTGCGGTTAACCAAACATTGACACCCACCGCTAGAAAGATTCCGCCAAGAAATTTTCTTCGGCGTTGCTACTTTCTCAAACCAGATGGCAATAGCTTGAACTCCCCTCCCCCCTTCCCTCGTGAATGCTACGTACTTGAACGACCCCAGAGAGGAAGACAAGAAAGAAGTGGCAATGTTTCGGTCCAAAACCGCAGGAGCTTCCCTCCATGTTTTTGTGGTTTAGACGTCCGCTTGGAGTGAGAGAAGGTTTTCATGTTTGAGCAGTTCTTTACTAAAAGTTAAATAAAATTAAATTTCTTCCAACCAACACGAAGATTTGTAAATGTATTTGGTGCATTATCCAAGTACACAACATAATTATGTTCGACAATCTTTCATTTGGGCGTACGTTCGCTTCCTGTTGCCATCTCAGAAACACACATGATTCATCCTCTCCTGTGTGTGTGATTACTGTTATAAAGTGATAGTTCAAAATATAGACGATTTCTTCAATTCTTATCTTTATGGCTGTTTCATCATGCGCTGTATTTCTTTAACAATTTTGTCACGGGCCCCACGGACCATAGTTTGAGAACCGCTGCCCTAGAACAATGTTGTCAAGTTTCACGCCTATTAGCAACGAGAACGCAGTTGCAGTCTGTCACAGTGAACTAAAATGGCAGAGCGCAGATGACGCAACGTTGCTGACCAGTCTGACAAATCTGAATTCTGGTTCTGATTTCATGTTTACATCAAGTTTTAGACCAAAACGCTCCGAATTTTATGATTAGTTCAACGATCAGGTACAAAATACGTAGAGTTAGAAACTCGGATAAGCTGATCACCAAAACTGAATATTTAGTAACTAGTTATTTTTCTTACACGGTTACTAAGCAATAATTGAATCATGTATATAGTCATTTGAATAACTACTGTTTATAAATACGGTAAATACATAAAATACTGAAAGGCTGTGTAATGAGAGTTCGAAAATAGACCTTACAATGAACTTAAGTAAAACAAAAGTAATGTACAATATTCATGCTGCAAAAAAGGAAATAAAGATTCACGGAGAGACATTAGGCATAGCTGATGAGTATGTTTACCTAGGTTAGCTCAAATGCCAATTTGACTAGGTAATGAAATAAATAGAAGATGTAAAATGGCGTAGTGTTCGTTTGGAAGACTACACTTTATTTTTAAAAGCAAACTACCAATGTGTCTCAAGCGTAAAGTTTATAATCAATGTGTTTTACCTGTAATGATGTACGGCTATGAAACTTGGACATTGAATGCGCAAACGACTCAAAGATTAAGAGTCACACAAAGAGCAATGGAGATATGCATGCTAGGAATAACCAGGAGAAACAGGAAGACAAATTAATGAATTCGCGCACAAAGGTAGAAGATATAATCAAGACTGCGAAAAGAATGAAGTGGAGATGGGCCGGTCACATAGCTAGACGAACAGACGGAAGATGAACAACAACATGTACTACACTGGATTCCTAGAGAAAAGAAACGACCGAGACGACGTCCAAATGCAACATGGGTAGATGAAATCAAGCGTTTTTCAGAAGTTACATGGATGAGGATAGCAGCAGACCGAGATATGTGGAAAGAAAAGGGGGAGGCCTTCATCCTGTAGTGGAGAGAAAATGGCTTTATAACATGATATAAAATATTGCGCTAGATTTGAATAAAGAACTGCTTTTACGACAATAATCTTTCAACAAGGTGGCACTATAATTTATAGCTAAGAGCACTTTATAATGTTATGAATGCTGCGACAAGGGCAATAAACTACAGTTTATTAAAAAAAATGAATGAACTGAACTTGTATGTTTATATATAAATATTCGTATTATATTAAAGTTTTCAAAATAATTGTGTGTACAATTTTAGAGTCTGGTCTTCTAATATAGTATGATCGCTAATTGCACACACTAAGAACATCGACAGGAAACACATCAAGATTTAAGACGACGAAAACATGTGCCCATAATCCGTATCTCTCGAGGAAGCGACTAAAATGAAATTTTGGGGATGAAAAAAAATAATCTTTATTTGATCAACATCAAATTTCGAGCCGCAAAATGCGACCGAGAAATTTCACACTTGGAACCTAATTTTTTGTATTCATTGCTATATTTACATTATTAAAGAAAAGCGGGGAAATAACGAAGCAGCTGCAAACCATCTGACCCAGAAAGAACATCTAAAATATGGACAGAAGATGAGAGATATAAAGCGTGGAGGGCTCTGTTTAAGGACATCTGAAGTTTGAGCGGAAAGGGCGGACACGCACAACGACCAAGATCAAGTGCTTTAAGATATTTTTAGATTTTCTAACTTTTCAAGAAGCAAGATAGCATATCATATTGCTAAGTAAAAAATAATGAGTGTAACTATGATGATATTTTCTTAATGAACAGATATGATATGATGCATCAAGTTTTCCTTTCTTAAAAAGAAAAGTTTTAATTGGCAATGGAGAAACCTACTTTCCTGGTGTTTCTCATTTCCTAATTAGGCCGACACAACATACAGTTTTCTAAGTTACCACACTAATTTGAGTTGTTAATAACATTGGAAGCATCTTCTGTAACGCAAAAGTTACAATTTCAGTAAAAGTTACAAGGTGAAAACCACTGTTGCTCTTTGCACTTTCCGTAGGAAAGATGCAAATATTCAAACCTTTCGGTCATTTTTATCTATCCACACCGGTCTACTCACCATGGGTGCGAACAATGAACCGGCACTGGCTGGGCAGCTGCAAGACTTTAAAATTATGTCTGTGTTTAAAGAAACGAAATCGGTTAAATAAAGAAACACCCAAACCGATAATTCAGTTCTTTCTCTTTCAGATGTCGGTGTTTAACGTTTCTGGTCAAAATCCGGTGTTTAGTGTGGATGACTACTGATAGGCCCTGGAAGGAAGATGTGCGGGTTCGAGTATCGTTCACGCCAAGCACTCTGTCGGAGGTTTTCAATAAATCACACCAATCGAGCACCGGGACCGGGATGAACTTAACATACAACTCTGGTCGATCCCTGTCCTAGTCAACGAAGTAAAAAAGACGTGACGACGGTCTGTGCTGGACAAATGGCAAGCAATAATTAAATTTTAGAAAACGGCCCCAATAATACATGTGACAGTGTATCAAATGAACTACCTGAGATTTTGACATTGTATATTTTAGATAAGAAATTAGAATTCCCGCCATTGCGTAGGCGTATGACGTCATCAATTACGGGAATTTAATTTCTCAGCAAAATAAACAAAGTAGAAATGTCATTATTACTTGTCATTTGTTCAGTATCTTCAAAAATATGAAAAACTTATTAACTTGCGGCACTGAAAAAGCTACTTAGTTTATTTTTCTTTTTCAGGAAAAACTAAAGTAAAATTCACAAATAATTACGTGGTGTTTGCTACGGAAGATAGCCATGGAAAATACACAATTACACTTGTAATAATTTTGAAAAGGAAGGAAGAAATAGCGTTACGTATGGCAAATTTTACAAAGGAAAGTTAACATGTAGGAAATTTCTACGTCACTTTCGTCGATACACGATGAATGAAGTGGTTCACAGGGGTATACACCGTAATTAAGTTCGAAAAAGGAACAACTGATGATGTTTCTACGTGTCAGCTTTCCTTCTAATAACGTCTGTGTCTTCCTTCCTATACCATTACAAATTTTAGTTCATTTAACATTTCAGCCCTCATAATTGCGATTTGGAAACACCCTATTACAATATTCCATAAAGTATGAGAGCTATTTTGGGGCAGAGGTCGCTCAGCGGTAGAGAGCTTACCTCTTGTGGTGAATAAAAACAGTGTGCGTGGGTTTTCTCGGGCTTCTCTAGTTTCCTCCCACTTTCTTCATTCCACCAATTCTCCCATCACCATCCATTCGGTCTGATCGAAAGTAGCCTTAACGTTTTAGATAAATTTCAATTCAATGAGAGCTATTTAATGATGTCAAATCAATAATGGATACGCAGCTTTGCATTTTCATCCTTCAGCGTACACATAGGTAAACTTTATACCTGCATTGAGTATAAACTGCTCTTGAGCAGTTTGTGTAGAAATCATATAATTTTACTTCTTACGGAACTCGAAAGTTCATCGTCGCAGTAACAAACGTTCTCCATAGGATTCTATCCTGAGCAAGATCAAGCCAGTTTCCATCACAAATACTTGCTTCCCAACAGTCTCTTTCCCTCCGGTTTACCAGCCACGATGGAATATAATCTTAGGTTTCTCTCCAATCCGAGCTACATGGCCTGCCCATCGTAGTCGTCGCGATTTCATTATTCTTACAACATCGGGTGAATCGTCAAGCTCATTATGCAGTCTCCCCCATTCTCCAGTCATCTAGTCCCTTTTCGGCCCGTATATCTTTCCCGAAAGCTTATTTTCAAAGATTCGTAATTTATGTTCATCTACTAGGGTCGTACTCCAACTTTCGCAACCGTAAAGTATTACCGGCAGAATAACAGTGTTGTATATTTTTCAATTTCAGATTTCCTGATATTAATCGGGAGATTGACAAGTTTCTGGACTGAGTAGAAACATGCGTTGCCCGAAGCTAAGCGACCTTTTATTTCGTCCATGAGCTCGTTTTGCTTATTACATATGCTCATAAGTATTTAATTTTGTTTACTTTCTCTATGTTCTTATTCTTAATTGATATGTTTCTACTTCCTTCATTCTCAGTGTTTCGGGTTATCATATATATTGTTTTCTCTATGTTTACCTGTAGACCTATCTCATCGCACGCTTCTACTAAGACCTCGGTGTTACTTTGTAGTGCATCTATCGTCCCCTATTAAGTATATATCATTCGCGTATCGTATACAAATAGTTGATTCAAGCCATTCAATGTTAGTTCCTCTTTGCCCTGTTTCATATTCTGAATCGCACATTCTAACGCAAAGATAAATATTAATGGTGACAAATAATTTGATACAAATACAAATGCACTAAACTAGGTAATATTACGAAACAATAATATTTGTTTTGTAAACAAAAACTGGATTTTCTGTGTTCTTTGTGTTCGTTTTCATATGTATTACAAAAATAAATACATTTGTAATACAAATTGTAAACTTATAATGTGAATTGGGTACCTACATTCTCTTCTAAAATTTCGCATGGAATTGAATTCTATTTATAACCTTTAGGCATCTAAGGCTCAATTTTGCGTGGAATATGAAATTAACCAATCAAATAGTTTGCTAAATTCTGAGGCGATCACTCTGGTTTTGCTTTACATCATTAAGAGCCTATCATCACATGAAGACTAACAGATAAATTTCAAGCTTATATATGATTTAAACCACAGAATGATTTTTAAAAAAATAATTTAAAAAGGATTTTTTTACAAAAAAAATATATATTTTTTTCTGTATAATAGATGAATATTAAATTCCCTGAGAAATAGGCAACCCAAACTTCACACAACAGATGCGGCATTGCGTGCATTTAAGGATAATTTCAAATTATTTTATTTATTAATTACAATTAACTGGATTATTCTGTCGTATATTTAATGACTGAATATTGTATTGTCATCGGAAGCAAGCAAGTTTACCAAATTCCAAAGAAATCGGATGATGGGAAGTGAGTTAAAAATCAATTACATTATTTGTACTAGAGATGATTACAGAGCAAGTTAATATAAAGCGTGTAAATATTACTCAACCTTGTTTGTTACTATCTTCACTGGAAGAGTAAGTACTGGAACTACACACGGTTTCTACTAGTTTGGTCAGTAATAATTCCAGGTAACTCACTATTCTCATACTTCCAGAGCACTACACATAGTAAATACATCATTAGTTAAATACGGAAGTAAAAGAAGAATTCCATACACTTCCTTAGCGCAATAAAACAATTTATTACGAGTGGAAATTTGAAAGCCCAACCTCCATCTTCAAAAATGGCCACTTCTTACTCGATAAAAATGACTGCTGTAGAAAAATTAACATTAAAAATGTTCAAAGCAGCGCAAAACGAACATTTTATTGTTCCTAAAGCTTTTCAAAGATTTTTAATATCCTTTTTTTCTTCTTCTGAAATTGCCCGAATTTTTCAGGACATATTTTAATTGTAAGCTGTTTCTCCTGACTTTTTCCGGTTCACTAGGTCAGTTAAAACCTTGCTACAGTGTAAAGTGTATTCCGAACTACTACATCCTGTGTCTTTACCGGGATTTGAACTAGGAACTCCTTACGCAATTAAAGAACACGAAAAACAGAGATACAACCAACCAACAGGAACAGCATAAAAATTATACATTAAAAAGACATATCTATTCTCTATTTTAACGGTTCGCCTTGTAACTTTTGTATGCATGGCTCTACCGCATTCAGAGCTTAGAATGTAAATGTGTGTAATTAGTTCCATTATATCTTCTGACGTGTATATCTGCGCCTATGTTGTACAACCTATGATCCACAAGACAAAGACATAAAGTAGGTAATGGAAAGCGACAACGGTCAAGTCTGCTATAAACGGCCAGTCGTTAACTTCATAATAAATATATCCTGATACAATTCTATTATTGCTCGACAACGAGCATGAACCCTGTTTCTGAAAGCGAATTTTGTAGGAGTAATTTAATTATCCTAAAACGCAGCATTTTAATCCTCTTCTGTGAGTATCTCTTATTATACAATGGAAATTCACTAGATTCCATTTCACAGTATAGTCTTAAGTGTATGACGATGGAAAAGAAGTAAAAACGCAATTTCTAAACACACTAGTTCTTACACCCAAAACAATGACAATTTTGATAGTTTAATTTTCATATGGAAGACTACACAACTGGAATATAAGATGGGTCATCTGAGCTTGCAATAAATCTCTGAAAATTCCGAGCTCAATTATTAGTGAACTGAACACACACTACGGATATAAAATGCGTTCAGGTCTCTGCTGCAACTAAACACTCCATACAGTTAAAAAGAACGAAAACTTTACTGAAGAAATTCTCATAAAGACCGGGAGAGAGAGAGGGAAAAAAATGTCCTCCTTCTCTGATAGCGTAGCTAATGTGGATAAAGTTGATTACTCAAGGGCAACAAGCAAGGAACGTTTACCCCCGTTTTTTTCTTTCTCAAAGTCTGAAAAAATCGTCAAATGTCCAAGTTCTCAGCTACCTACTCCCAATAATAAGCTTATTTCCGTTGTTAAATCTACGAAATATCCAATTTAAAACAATGTTAGATATGGTAAAAAGTAGGCCTACGTGCAAATTGAGATTATGAAGAACACAACAACATACTGATTTTATTTTAAAGAAACTACAAACAAGGTGATAAGATCACCATATTCCCTAACAGTATAAGAAGCCATCAATAAGACGGTCTAAAACATTCCTACGTAATGTTATCGTCCATCGAAACATTTCGATATCCACAAAGATGTCGCGCTCAGGATGACCTTCAAAAATTGTTTTTATGACATCCTCTGTTAGACACCAATACGCAAAAACTGAGTACACTATGTAGAATGAAGATGGAACAACATGACTTCACGAAAAAAAAAAACCTCCATCTCCCTGTTTTACATCAGAATAAAATACAATTTTTAAAAAAAACTTTTGTATGTGTTGCTCAAAGGTAATCTATACGCAAAAGAGTTATTTCGAGTGATATCGAGATTACAAGACAAGCTCATTGAAGAACCTCTTTTTAACAACCTCTTCCCATGAAAATTGGTCGAGAGAACTTAGAACTTTACATACAGTTAAATTAACATAACCATCCATGAGAAGAAATGGTTTAATCACCAACCATGGGAGAAAATGATTGAATCAGAATTATCTCACGGCAACACAAGATGTTCTCAGCGCGCGCTTCTTTAGGCAAGGAATAACGATTTTTTCTATAATTATTTTAAAGCATTTATATTACTAATACCAATATAGGATTAACACATCATAACGTTTCTTCGCTTCTCTTGATTAATATACACTCCCATTCAAAGAAAATGGACGATCGAAAACCTGCAGAATCTTGCTTCCGAGCTAAGGGTCTCCAAAATTATTGAGGCATCATCACAGATGACGTCATCTCGACACACAATGACATAAGCAGTGTCGGTTTACCAAATCATAATCGAAGTTGTGCTCAAAGAATGAACAACAGCAACACTTATGATTGAAGATTGCAGCTGTCAGAAGATTCATATGCTCCTCGACTGTTCATCGTCAGGACAATCAAAAATTAAATACTGGTACTTTCAGAGCCAAAATAAGGGAGGTCTAAAGGGGCAGCCCAAGGGCCCCGCCAAAGGTAATAAATTAATTTTACGACTACATGGGATAGATAGCAGGGGTCTTTAGCTCAGCGCAGGAACTGGGTACTCTTGTGTGGAGAATTCATTCATAAGTGCACTCTTCAGTTATAATCATCCTCCAAATCCAATCTTTTGGAACAATTTTCATCGTGATGTATTAACCTAACATGGACATGTCAAGATATTACGTCATTTGAACTCTGCCTCACTAAATATGAGCCCTACTAGCTCCGAAAGTACTTTAAAGAAATGGACAATACTACTATGTACTTACGAAACTCGCAAGTTCATCACCACTGTAACAAACGTTCGTCACTGGATTCTATCCTGGGCAGAATCAAGCCAGTTTTCAGCGTGAACATCTAATTCTCGAAGATCCCTTCTACTACTGTCATCTCAACGACGTCTCGGCCTACCCAACGGCCTCTTTTCCTCCGGCTAGAACATAATCTTCGTTTTTTTTTCCCCACATCCGCGCTTAGCTTTGGGAACTAAAATCAAAACTGTTTTTCTGCGGTTAAACTAATGGTCAAACAAAAGATCTATAATTACAAAGTTATACCTAACGATCCAAACAACATTGAGTAATCTTAAGTTTTTGATTTTCACCATTATTTTAACCGCGAAAACGTTTTGTTTCCCAAAACTAAATCAGATGGAGTCTTTTCCTTTTTTAATCTCGACCATTCAACTGGACAAGCCATCAAAAGACAAGTTAGGAAACCAGGAACATTTTGCATGCAAAAAAAAAAATCTTGCAAAGAAAATCTTTATATACGGTATGTATAAAACCTTACCATGAACAATCATATGTCTACTCAAGGAGCCTTGATAGAAGGTCGAGAGTACCTATTAAAAGACACAAAATTCCTCCTCACCCAAATGTTGTGTTATCCGGTTATTGTGCTACTGTGCATGGACTCTTACAATAAACAATGCTACTATGTTGATACAAAAAGGAAGAAACTCTTGTAACAGTTTTACCTTCAGCTTATGAAATTTTGAACATTTTCTGTCGGCTCTCAAAAATATATACAACTTTTCAAGAAGAGCATTTAACATCTCGTTTTTGAAATTTTGAAAACCAGGGTTGTTGAAATTCCCCTCAAGAAACACAGTTATTTTTTTGTAAACACTCACATACACACAAATATTGACTTACATTAAAACTTG
The DNA here is from genome assembly GCA_022664845.1 of Lepisma saccharinum. Classification (NCBI taxonomy): domain Eukaryota; kingdom Metazoa; phylum Arthropoda; class Insecta; order Zygentoma; family Lepismatidae; genus Lepisma; species Lepisma saccharinum. Next base: position 49,123 of record JAGDQP010008163.1, read on the forward strand.
GATTGAAATGATAAACCTAATTTGACTTGAGACTAGAATAAAAAAATATCCATTTATAAATGCTGTTCGTTTTTCAGGCTTACGGGAATCCGACTGAATTTCACTTCATTGAACGCCTGCTGCAATAGCTAAGAAATCACCTATTTGTGATTCTTCAAAATGATCCAGTTCCTTCCGTCTAGAAATCGATTTACAAGCGGGAACCAATGGTGGAAAATGTGTCACGCGAAACGTGGATAGGGTTCGTCGTGCTTTGCGCGGCAAGGGAATTCCCTGGTTTCATCATGAATAGAACATGAATGTTTCAACAGTATTTCAGTAGCAATTGGCTTACGACTTAAAAAATAGCATAACATTTAATAAAACTCCATTTTACCCAACAAAACCCTGTTTGTTTTTGTTTTATTACCTGAGTTTTTCACAACTCCGCTTGAAAATCAATGTCCTGAATATCTGTACAAGAAACTTGACTTTATCATGTTGGTTATTCAGTACTATTCAATACAGAAGCAATATTAAACATTTTATATTTCACATCACAGATTCAAATATGCAAATCATTTTGACCCACCTTGACTTCAGAAAATTTCCGGGAACCTCTCCTTCCTTTGGGGGAATCCCTTGCGCACTCAATGATCAAATATGCATTTTTAACAGATCAGGTTTGAAATCTTTGATGATAGCATGCCGCATCAGCTCTTCCATTAATGAGCCGACTAGGTAGCCGTGCGGTCTAAGGCGTTAGGCCAACGACTCTAAAGTCCCGGGTTTGAATCCCAGCAGGGGAATGGATGTTAGTAGACTTAACTGGGTGTAAATGGTCGAATCGCGACGGGCCGAGGTCAAAAAGTTACTAGACTGGCTCATACAAAAAAGTCACCAAAATTTTTATCTAATGATGTTGGAAATTTGAAGTTGTAAGGTACATGGCTATATCTCTCACCCTTTCGGCAGTCTGTTGAGACCTAAAAGTGTGCTCTCTGTTGATAAGAATAGTACATTTAAAACTAGAGTTTTGCAGCGTTTCAGATGAGTACATTACTTGTGTGTGAGTGAAATTACATAACGCAGTAATTTGATCTTAACTATTGGAAGTGGCTGATGCGATTTTCGGTATGGTTGTTAATATAGCGAATGAACGTATGGGTTTTCTAGAATAACCCTGTGTTGTGGTACATTTAGTTCTAATCCGTAATATTATCTGTTGTAGTTAGAAGATGAGCTCACACCTACTTGTTCATGCTCTATTATGCACTATATAATAAAGATCGCAGATAATTATTAGGAATCTCTTGTCTTAGAGGAGAGAGAAAACACCAATATTTTTATAAAGGGAGACATGCCTAAAACACATACGAAGGTAATATGGGGAATTCTAAACTCCGTATTTCAAATCTATTAATAAATAAAACTAAAATAAATAATTCGTATGGACATATACTTTTGTGGTACTAGGGGACGCCATCCTCACGCAATCGAACTATTTTAATTTCCTGTTCCTAGTGTGAAATTTTATTTCCTCCCTTCAAGATTTTTTTTTTATCATGATAAACTTCTGAAGTAAGATATGTGAGAACGTATATCTTTCAGTTCCAATGATTTGAATTTACTTGTGGTCTTTAGGAATCGATGGCTCACGTTGAGATAGGGTAGGGGAAAGGATGCACGAGTGAATCGACAAGTGTCTAGGACAAATACCTCAGTCATTATGGTCAATCGGTGTTGAACCCTGGACCTCCAGATAGCGAAGTCAACACTTTACTAATTGAACCACGGTCACTCAATACTTCCAAAGAAGTTTAGTACATCGTTTCTTTATTTTTTAAAAAATATAAAATATTTAACTCCATGAAGAACCCCAGTAAACAGAGAAGTGAACACATTATGCAAAGGGGCCCAACACAGGATTTTTTTTTCTGTGCCAGATACTTGCGGTTTTATGTAATAAAATATTACAATACAATGATTTGGAAAAAAAAATATTTTAAAATTTATGAACCTGCAATGTTCAACTCATTGATGACCAATTAAAAAATCAGTTATTATTCATTTCTGTGAAGAAAAAAGGAATTTAGTATTCGAACGAAAAAGTAACATTTCTGACAAATGGAGAAAACAACACGTTGGAACACATCAAAAAATAATTATTTTTGTTCTTAATAAGTTATGGACCTTACAGATAGGTATGGATAAGCCCGTCATATGTCAGAAGGATGGTGTCCTTCGGAAAGCACTCTGAGTACAGAGAGGGTTAAGTTGCCGGACATGACCTTTTGTCTAGATTTTTTTATCGAGATTCGACTGGCGAAGCTGATGAATTCATGGACAAGCTTGGTCAGTGTGGCCGACAGCAGGAATCGAAGCTGTATGCCTCCCTGGTGCTGATCCAAGGTCTCAGAAGATAATGTTACCAATACATGTCTGTATTAAACGTAGCTCACGTCTGTGAAGGTCTTGTTATCTACAAAGGGTAGTTTATTCCTAAGATGATTTCAAAAGAAATATTACATCAAATGTCCAATAGCCAGTTAGTTTTTCTTCAGTGTATCAAGATCTGTCTTTCAGTTAATGAAAAAATAAACGAAGCAGATCAATCCAGCTTATCTAGGGTGTATTAAACTTTTAAACAATGTTCCAAAAGTAAAAACTAACCATAAGTTTTGTCCTGGCTTTGTCTGCATTCAACGTTCCCTGCCGATGAAGGTTTTTCCGACTTTTTCCTTGCCTAATTAAATTTTGGAAAAGCTTTTACTTTAAAAGTTCGAAGAAATTGCCAGCGTTAGAGTAAAAAGTTTATGCTAGCAAATGAAGCATATATCGGAAATCTATCAGTTGTTTATTTTGGGATTAAGTAAGGCAAATAGTTACAAGATGCTTTCAATATCTATGTTACCAGTCTAATATTAGAAACTTTTTATAAAACTATCACAGAGAAATTTCTCGTTCGATTATTATCTGAAGTACCTAAGATTCAGGGTACTAGGTACAGCAAAAAAGTACCTAGTTACAGGTACTAGGTACTGCAACTGAAATGTACCTAGGTACTACCCAATGGGGGATTGTTGGTATTCTTCCACAAGATCAATGACCCGAAGGTCCCTGGAAAGGTGAACCAATCAATGCTGCCCTGTTAAGCAAAAAGACCTCCTCCATTCCAATCTTTTTCTTTTTTGTCATAGAAAAGACAAAATAAATACCTTTCATCTTTGTACGTTGTCTTATAGGAAGAACGACGTAAAGTTACGTCACAGAACCCACATGATCAACATAAAAACATTAGTTTCGCATTCACTGGGTAAAGGAAGGTCCGAAAATCCATGCATTCATTGTCTATTAACTCAAATTTCACAAAAACCGAAGTAAAGGCCTTTTCGCTTAGCACGGCAGATTGGTACACTAGACAGTAAAATTCTAATATTAGAATTATGAAAAATCACTGCTTAAAAAACAAAAGTCAATTACATAAATACACTACAACAGGAAAAAGCGCGGAAAAATTCATTAAATGTAAAGACATAATAAATAGAAGTCTCTTAATGAAGATGAACATGATAGGACGTGGAAAACAAGCACGTGCTGATAATAATAAGACTAAAATAGACTATATAAAAATGAACCTAAATTGCAGGATCTAAAAAGAAAGAGTAGACATATAAGAACAGGTTACTCTTTCCATTCGAAATAATTTATTGCAGAAATATAATATCTAATCTCGAACTGAGAACTTCACTACGCTCGAAAGTCGAATCTAAGTTTTCTGTGGGACTGTGAAGCAACACATTTTCATACATTTCAATGTATGCTATTTTAGTGAATTAGTTAAGTTATTTTTTAACCTGGATTTCAAAATATAAAATTTACTACTACAACTACTAATAATAAGGGTGTTTATGAACTACACCCACGAACTTCTAGAGGTGATTCCTGACATCAAAACAAGACGAAAGTTCCTCTGACAAATTTTCGAATGTGCATAGTTTCGGAGCTACAGGCTACTGTAAGAATGGGAAAATTAATTTTAGAGCTCCATATTTCAAATACTATTAACGGTAGAGCTGATGCGCAAGGGTACCGTCAATTAAATATACACTATTAAAAAAACATACCGGTATTACAAAATTCCGCAATGGATGGGCAAGGGATTCCCCAAAGGAAATTCTCTCAAGTAAACATGGGTCAAAATGAGCATGTGGGACGGCTTTCCACCAGCACACAAAAATTAGTTTGCGCCAATGCGATTTCTCAAGTAGATCCCATATACCGAACGATTTTCTATTTCTATTTTAAATGAGTGGTTGCATAACAAGCAGATGTACTTGCATAATTTCAGCTAACAATTTTATTTGTTATCAAAGATATTGAATACCACTGTCCGATTGGATGCTGGGGATACGTACGTCATCTTACACAGAAACTTTTAATTCATGTTCATTTCGACCTACCTCTCCTTCAGAAATATTTCGGAATCATTCACTTCCTTTGGGGAATCCCTTGCTCACTAATAGCACAATTTTGGAATATGCATTTTCGAATAGAGCAGGTTTACAGTCGTTGACGGTACCATGCCGCATCAGTTCTACTATTCGTACTGTTAGAAATATGAAGGTCTAAAAGCTCATTTCCCCACGCTTTCGGCAGCCTGTAGCTTCGAAACTATGCACATTTCGAAAAAAATGTTGTCAGAACAACCTTCGTCTTGTTTTGATGTCAGGAATCACCGCTGAAACTTTGTAGGTGTAGTTCATTAACACCCTTAAATCTCAAAAACATGTCACGATGCAATGAAAGTAGCTGCAAATATTGAATGTAAAGATTATAAGGTACACATTATGTACCAGGAATTGCGTATTTGACCTTCATGCAAGTCACTTTGTATACTTTAAAAATGTGCGTCACAGGCCCGCGAAAGCTTGAGACAAATGAATCCTGCATACAGATGAGAGACCAAACACAAATGATTTGAAACTACTGTGATAATTCCATGCAGAATCAGTACAACGCTATAACTCACCTAAAGCTGCCATATACTATTAGTAGTATTGAGATAAGGAATGTTGAAACTCTGGAGGAATCCATAATGGAATATGCCCTAGAGAGCGAGCGAGCTATTTCGGGATCCATAGTGTCAATTTGTTTTGGTGGTGTCACCTTCACATACACACAACAACACACACGCACACTTTTTTGTATAAAAAAAAATAAAATCACTTTACTGCATGTTCCAACATACAGCTACCACAACACTGGAAAACAACCCATTTTTTTATGCGTATCAGTAGACGTTCTCCGCACACGATTGAACACAGTATTCCACATCACATGGCACTGACAATCTGTACTAAAAAGAAAATCTCTACAAACTCTCGACTGTGTGGCAAACTTGAGTTGTACCACCAGTCTCGTACCAGGGTAACCAGCACAATGGCTTTTTTTTTAACACTCAACTGAGCACAAGTTGCGGTTTTAAAACGAAGACGTTATACTAAAGCTCTCTTCCAGGTAACCACTAAAAATCTTCTTTCCCAGCAGCAGCAGCAGGCAAGGCTCTCTTTTCTCTCGCGAGTGGAGGCCAACCATCCACTGGAACCGATGCCCTCTCCGTCTCACTGAACAACAGGTCTGACAGAATCTGGGTCACCAGCCACTCACAACTACGAGCTGCCCCACATTGTCACAACACCTCCAATTCCTTCTGTACAAAAAGAAAAAGAAAAAAAGAGAAGTTAATACACTAAATGAAGTCAGTCTGTTTTGAAAGAAAAAATAATACTAACGTTCCTAAATGGCTTTTAAGAAAAGACTTAATAATGTTTTTGTTAAAGTCACAACAAACTGTAGTCAACAATAACAATACCAATAAAAAAAAGGGAACTGGTTAGACCATGAAACAATTACGTTTGTATTGTCTGAAACAATTTTTTTTGCGTAACCAACAGGTGTGCTCCAGGAAGTTAAAAACAAAGGCTTTTTTTTGTAATGGAACGTCCCATTCGTAACAACAAATATACAATTACCAACACAATATAAAATGTCTTAACATTTTAATGAATACGAACATTCAAATAAAAGAACTACGTACCTAAGCAAACTCCTTAAATTTATATGAATCTTTTTACCTTTCTCCTACAAATGTCTAAATTTGTATTAGTGTTATTACATCGATGACATTCACTGTAATGATTTATTTAATTCGTTCTGAAATAGTTTGTCAACAAAATTGAAAATATCGCTTCTTCAGATAAGATAAAATTAATTGTATGGGCGGTAACAGCATTATGACTTACACCCGTCCCGATACGGGGAAGCATCTTATCTCAGTCGTGGCTAAATATAGCTGTTAAACCGAAGGTGTAAACGGCCTTTCGAAAGGAATTTAAATATTCTGGTGTAAAAGACCAGTATTAAAAGAAATAAATAAGAACCAAAGGTGTATCAGACCTTCGATAAAAGATGTTAAAAGAAAAAGCGAACGGCTGTAAATAGGCTTTCACAACAGATTAAAATACTACGAGATAAAACTAATCAACAATTATATCAGAGAGAAGTCAATAGTGCTGTATCTCCTATTTCAGAATTTCGCATTCTGTCATTTTTACAGGAACCAAATTTCGCGTACTAAAACCCTCCAACGTGGAAGTCTTATAAACTGGAAGTATAAATTCAAATGTAAAAAAAACTAGAAGTGGAAACAAAATATAAAGTAACAATAACACAGAAACATCTCCATTGAAAAAAAAACGCTTAGTTTCTGCCACTACACGAAAAAAACTACTGCACCAAAGCCGGATCCCCATGGCAGAGCACCATGTTTATAATATTTCAATTTCGAAATAGATTTTTACGATTTGGGAATAACTGCATGTCGTGTATCCATTTTCCATTACGAACATCGAACAGAAGCTAAACTTACTTGTCAGGCTAAATTAGTTAAACAGAAGAATAGCAGAACTCGGATCAATCTAAGGTTTATTTAAAAAACAAAATGCGGTACAATCATCCTAAAGCGATTTTACTCAACTGTTGCGTATAGACAGAATCTAGAAGAATCGCAGATACACGTTGTTTTACAATGTTGTACACTTCAAATTAAAGAAATGCATATTTGCTTAAAAACATTCCGAGAAAAGAAAATAAGCACAAAAAGTCAACTGAAAAACAATGCTCCTAAAGCCGTGGAATGTGACAATTGCTGACTTAGGTAAAAAAATGTGCCGTGCAAACTTTTCTGAATTAAACAGAACACGCAGCCAAAGCGTATGACTTTCATGTTTATATCGTGCTGACTATTTTTATCTTTCTTTTTTCTGCAACAGACAAAGCACACGTCATCAAAACGTTTTAATGAAATTGTCTTTGTTCGACGATGCAACAAAATATATTTAGGATAATTTCTACATAAAAACACTGCAGTTTCTAGGTATGTACGCGTACGTAACAAATCTAAACTTCACACTATGATCTGTAGTCAAGTTACTTTAATCAATACCAATTAATAATCAGCATCACTACTGACATGTGATACATTATTTTTAAGAATAAAACAGAACTTTACTCTCCCACTACCAATATAACGCACGCACTCGGAATTTCAAGGTGTATCTTAACGTTTGGCTAATAATGATAAAATAAATATTAACGGAAATTTGTGCAAACGAACAAACTACAAATTATGAAATATGCTTACTTGGTTGTAACAATTAATAGGTTGGATCACTACATTCATGTACCCTAATTGATAACGGCGCTGACCTAGCGTCGTCTTCTCGGGTGTACGCCAACGCAAAATGATATACAATGTGTTGCAAAATAGTACCGACAAAACCACACTGCGAGATTCCCGGCATGACAATGAGAGAGAGAGAAAAAAAAAGGTACAGACCTTCGAGAATGCACAAATGTTTCGTTTCGGCGCTATCGGCTGACGAAACCGTGTGAAAATGGAACTCGGTAGGATAACAGAGCATTAGTGTACACCATCGATGGTCTATATATACTTTTCTTATTTTCATGTCAGAAATCTCGTGAGGTGGTTTTGTCGGTGTTATTTTGTAACACCCTGTATCTAGTAAGTAAAAGAATTAAAGATAAGAAGAGAGTGAAAAAAAAGGGGGGGAGCAAATGTGGACATGTGAAAATACGAATCCTACCGGATCAGATAAATCAGATGAATGTAATAAAAAGAATAAGGATATTAGCGTGTCTTTTGATGGAGGTGATCC